>LFMI01000468.1:0-19065 GCA_001050175.1 Trichoderma parareesei | reverse complement strand
TTTTTTCCACCAGCTTCGATTTTACGGTTTCGACCAAACGGAAGCGAGCGGATGAAATATTGAACCGGAGTGCGACAACAAGCGACTTACATGCCTACAATTAGGATACTGCCTAGGCTTCCAGTTACTTCAAGGTCCTCTCGCTGTATTCTTTGGGTTCATTGAAGCAGCAGCTGACGGAGTTGCAGCAATTCGCTCCCTGGATTTGATAAAATAAAAACAATAAAAGACAATAATAATGAAAAAAGCTCCATCAGATTTTCTTCTAGTGGCTTTTTGAGAAAGACGAGAACAAAACGGTTGCGGGTGGCTTTGGATGGCGTTTGTAAGCCTCGTTTATCGTTTTCGGCGGAGTTTGCAAATGTCCGCCCGCAGGTGAGATGGTGAGGACCTGATGATTGGACGTCATGACGACACGATGCGCTCCCGAGAGGAATGAGGATTGCAGTAGTACATACATTCTACTAGGTAGGTAGTCAGTCAGTCAGAATGGCGTTACCTTGGTCATCTCTACGCCTTTGTGAGCTTTTTTTTTCTTCTTGATGATCTGCTATTGTCGTCAAGGATCTCGAAAGAAGGGCATAGAAGGATAGGTATTAGTAGGGTATAATTCCGCAAGAAGGGCGGGATTCCGCTGGGCATCGATGTGCTTGAGGAGATGCAGATGGGAGAGTCTGTGGGCTTGAAGGAAGCGTAGTCAGCCTTGTGGGAAGGAATTACACGCTGGATGAGACGTAGGTAAGTACCTATGCGGGATGATGGACTTTTGATGATGGACTTTTGATTTGTCTCGTGTCACACATTCGCTTCGAGTGTCTTTGTCCTCGATGGTTTTCTGGTAATAGTATTAGGTAGGTATGCTTTACATGATAAGGGGCAGGCATGTCACTGCACCCCGGGCAGATGAAACCATCACATGATGAAAGCTCAAGAAAGTAACAAACATGCAGCGTATACGTGCCCCCCTCTGCTACATCCTCGCTTGTTTTCTTTCTTTCTTTCTTTCTTTCTTTTCTTTTTCCAGGATACTACTATGTCTCTCGTTTCTATCGAACAATGAGCATGTGGCGTTCATTCACAGCCGGATCAGCTGCGGTGCATCAGCCGGGGGTAGCTCAACGAAGACGTTATCTGCGTCAGACTCCCTACATTTGTTTTAGACTGACGCAATGCCGGGGAACTTTGTTTGCTTCAGCCCACGGGAGTGAGTATCCACGTAGAAGGCAGATGCGGGTGGAAGTGAGTTTTGTTAGCGGTGGTGGTGGTTGGGGAAAAGGGGGGAGTAGGATGTCTTTGATGCCGTGTTGCCACTTTGCGGGGAAGACTTGTTCATGCAAAGCGAGGTCATGTTGAGCTCGTCTTTGGGAGTTTCCATGGCTATAGTATTAGCAATCATCCGCAATAGAAGGAGTCCGTAACTCCGATGGGAGCATGTAGAAGGAGGTGGGATATGGTGTCGTAGGACATTCGGCATTGTACAGTATTGCGTCTTCTGCCGCGGGGTGTGAAACTCCGCTGCTATGACAACACTATGTAAAATGAGTCGTTGACAGATACATGGTCCGTCTGTAGAATAAGTTGTGTATCCCTCTTCCTGGAACATACATGTGTCGTTCAGTTGGATTGAGTACAATACGTCTATGAGGGTGGGGGGGGAAGAAGCTAACGATGCAAGATGTGTGGAGTGACTACCCGACTCTTGGTCTTGGGAAACAAGGGGATAACATTCTTACTCCCGGTGAAAGCGCACTTGAGAAGCATACATAGCTGCTGAAGCTAGATGCGGGGAGAAATGTGTCTGTCTATACAGGAGAAGAGCCCGGATATGCAGATCCAGATCGCCTTTGTTGGCGAGTGGCTGGATGCCTCTCTTTATTCTCCTCGCCTTTCAATGCTACTTAGAGGCACAATACATATTCTAGGAGCTCTTGCGACAATAGCATCATCTTTTTTGACAGCTTCGTCCATCGTGTGACATCTAAAAATAGGTAGGTGATGTGGCCCCTTTCCAGTATATAGAGATATCAAGAGCCCCTGTATAAGCACAAATGCAACATCGCCATGCTGGTCTGAGGGCTTGAAGCATATCGCAACAAAGAGCCTCTGTGCATATAGTGGACCCAACGGTCTAGGCATGCAATTCAACAATCTCTGGCTCGAGGCCTCCTTGTCCCATCCGCAGGGCGCAGGAGAGCCTTTCTGTACAATACAAGCAAAGCCGGGACGCAGGTCTCATCGCTCGCCAGGCTGATTCGTCGGCAGCTTTGCTCTTGACAAGCATCTCCCTGGCTACATAGGTATCACGATCCTTCGCCGTCAGACTACACCAATAAAGTCTGCTAGTACGTGTATCAAGGTGTGAGACCGATTACATAGCCACTTGGTCGGGCTGCGAGACACCCATGTTTGCAGATGACTGCAGCCCAAAGCTTGTCTGCCCGGAGTTTAGAATTGATCTCAGGTGAAGGATTTACCACGTTGGATTTGCCCAACAGACTTCTAGGATGTCTAATCTACCGAGTTGCTTAAGCGCCTCAATCACGATGATGATAGCGCGCTGGATGGATTCGCACCCTTGTCACACCCAACGAACAGAATGGCAATGGAGTACGTGACATTCTTTCGGCGACGCCGAACAATCACTGCGCTTATACTCGATCACTGATGAGAATCCTGCTGTAACTATTCGTCTTCCAGAAGACAATCATCGAACAAAGGCCGATGTAGATATGGTACTTCATGCAACCGGGGATTGCTTTCCCTCGCCCGTCATCTTGGACTTTGTCCACCTCTTATTTGGCTGAGTGATGTCGTTATCAGTGACATACTACGAGAGTATTCTGAACCGTCTGAGCACATTTCGGCAAGGTTACGTAGAATCGCTGTGTGAGGACTTTTGCTACAGGTAGGCAAGATCCGGGCAACTGACGCTGAGACTTCTGTCAAGCAGCATGCGGTTGATGGAACAAGAACATTGAATATAACGTATCGTATCTCTTGCTGTTTCGAGTCAGGGCCGTTCATAATCTGTCACCCCGATGGGAAAGTTAGATTGATTCGAGGCGCTTCATGTACATCTAATCACCTAGATACGTTCTCAAACACTCGCTACTGAAAGGGCACCCTCTGAAGTGCCTACCCTACGCCCAACCATCGGCCATGTCATAGTATATTACCAAGGCCTTCCTGACTTAATCACAGTGTCTAATTGCGCGTGAATTACTTAGAGACGCTGCCTGGTTTACCGCCATTCGTTGTTACACTGTCTGGTCGGACAATATATCATCGATCGATTCTTCGTTCATGTATGGGAGGAGATAAGCGTGATATAAACAGCCATATGATTTACGTGACGACGAATGCCTCCCAAGCTACTGCGCCGTCCTTTAAAGTAACCTGAAAAAGAGACTGATGATAATGACCTCACGTACAATATCGGTAAGCGCATTACCATATGCCATATCGGAACCATTTCCCAACTGCATTCCCTTCAATAATCAATCCTCCATCTCCCTCAAGGAACCCCCATTCGCCCCCTCCCAGCGATCAATATCCGGTCCATCACACCACTCCTCCTCTTCATCCCAAACAAGCGTCTTGAGATTAATCCCATACTCATCCCGATCCTCATACGCAACCACGACATTCTGGCCATCTATGCCTACACCAACCCAGCCGTCATACTTGGTCAGCTGCCGGAGAGTCATGCCTTTCTCATCGGCATCGTACACGCATTCTTGTACATGTCGAACAGGACTATCCTTTTGGCGGGTCAGCACAAAGACGCGCGGTTCTTCGTTCCATGAAGCTGCTGCCAAGGCTGTGTCGATGATGATGCCGGCTTCGTCGGGGACCTGGAGGTAAACGTCGACTGGCAAGCGGTCAGTAAGTGAGAATTTGTATACTAGGACTTGGGTAGAGCATATAATGGCAGTGAGCAGAACATTGTTGGATGTACCTGTGTAATCTTCACTGTCCAAGGACCGAGAGGCCTTCATCAGTCCATAGCGACCGTCATGAATGCCAGGCATAAACAGGTGTAAACCCGAGAAATTGACACAAGCAGCCACTTTCGAAGGTGCAAAAAGCTTCTTGTCTCGTATCTCTCTTCCCTCCCAACAGCCAGCCGGTGTAGTACGTTCAAGTTCCACAGGCGAGAACTTATTCGAACCACTGCTTCCACGATTAGCCCCACTAACATGCAATCCAAGGAGGAACCAACTCCATCTTACCCCGCCAGAAACGCCCATTGCTTTCCCCATAGACTTGGAGGGGCATCAAGGGCTGGAGATGGATCGAGCAGAACAGGCGATATGTTCCCAGATGTCAGTTTCCGGACAGAGTCTGGGACAGCGACTTGACTGGCATAATTGTCGTCTATGGCCCACTGAAACTCGAGCATGGACTCGTTTCGACTGCCGGCGAGAAAGGTGACCTAATGGCCGACTATGAGCTTTGAATAGCTAAGAGGAATGACAACGGTGTGCTACTTACCACTGGTTCCTTTAGAAGATCGCTAAAGTGGCTGATGCCAAAGGTATACTGGTCATCATGCCCTTCAGAGATCCGGATCGGCTTGGACAGCCTCACCCAGTTCCCATTTTCAAGCCTGTACTGCCATATCCTCTTTGTGCGGTCACTAAAGCGGTAGTACCGAAGACCTCCGGTTGTCGTAATGAGCGGCATGATTGTGAAGTTGTGGACTGGCGTTGAGAGTCTCTGGGAAAAGCCGGATGAGAGGCGAAGTAAAGCAGTGTCAAAGTGCCGTGACGCTGTTGGCACACGCTCGGTATATATGCTCAGTTCGCATGCCCGTCTCCATGCTGCTTACCCTCCCTCTTGCGGAAGTCAACAGGACTTTTGCTGTTCAACCGGCAGAGATCATGCTGTGTAGTCCAGATGCCCTTGAACTAGCCTGCCAAACACATACTGAGCCCTTGTACGAGCAATCTTTCAAGTGGCAGCAACCAGGGGAGGCAAGCTCTTTAGTAATATATCCGCTTGCATCCATGAATACCACCCGCTACGCATGCTGCCATGGTGACATTTCCGACAGCTCGCAGGCAATCTGAGTCTCATTACAACCAATTGTAGTTGTGAATGCTCTCAGCAACCGGGAGGTAACGGGGATACCTGTGATTTCCATACGCGGTTTAGCTTTCGGCATGTTGCTGCTAATCAAGGGGGCATAGAGAGATGATCAGCTACTCCATTCTGCACTCCCAGTACAATCCTGCACATCGCTGAAAGGGGCTGTCGCTTCACACTCGCAGAACATATACCTTGTAGGAGTGTCAGGACCTCGATCCTGTAAAGTCTGTCGTAATATCCAAAAAAAAGCGTTTAAGCATCAACAGCCTTACAGACCCATAAGAGGATCATTGAGGATTGTTCTTCAAAGCAACCCAACCAATCACCGAGGTCATAGTGCCTCGCATAGCCATGAGAGCAGCATGCCAAGAGCCCGACCTCCAGACGAAGTCAGTAACCCCTGTAGTCGGTGCAGATCAATCGTATGCAGATGGACGCCCGCTGCTTATTGTTGCTGACCCTCGTTTCTTCCTTCACCGGGGCTATGTAACTGCTCGACTGGGTACCGCACCCTGAGTTTACCAGGGACTGGCCTCTCACCGCTCACCACCAAGGTGTGTTTTGTCTCTGACTCGAATTGTATACTCGAGAATGCCTTTTAATGACGTCTCCCGTTCGGATATGGCGTGCAGACAAGGGATCTCCCTAGCTTCCTATGTTCGATGCCTGAGTGCGACACCGCGCGGGTAAGAATATCCGCAGAATAAGCTTATCTAGGTCCTGTTATCTCATAGGTACGAAGTCTTTTCTGGACAGTAGCTCCCAAAGTAGATCGCGAGTGACGACGGACGTGGTTTGTCAAGACAGTCGTGCCTTGGGGGTTGATAGCGCCGTTGGTCGTCCCAAATCCCGATCAGGTCCCACGATGGCATCGTTGGCGCATCTCCGTATAAATCCCGGAATGTGCGGGTGCTTGCATACTAGCTCGCATAGCTCGCAACTCGCTAACGGCAAGGTGTGATGCCATCCCACTGAAGCTCTCTTTCAACCATCACCACCAATAGCTGCCGAAGCCAATGAACGCCTTTGTAAGCGCTTATAGGCGTAGTTTGCGTACGGACAAGCTTGAATCCGAAGCTGCGAATCAGAACCGAATGAGAGACAATCCACGTCACTCGGTGTAATGCATCGCCGGGACCAGCAAAACCGCACAGTACAGGCCTTCACCTCGTCATCCTCAAGGCACTGTAGCCACCGAGACAACCGACCCTTGGGAATCCCTCGTGTCCGCTCGCAGGGGCGACTTCAAGCTCCGTCATCGCCAAGACAAACTATTCCTATAAATGCATCCATGGAGGAGGATCCGCCTTCGTACCAAGAATCGAGCCAACAGGCCAACGTGTTCCAGCCCGGCCTGCAAGAGGGAGTCTTCTCGCCAACGACCTTCTACGTCGCCGGCCGCTTCATTCACTCCGCAGATCCGGGAGCTCCGCCGCTGTACGAACTCTCACATTCGGTGGGATTTCTCAAGGACTCGGATCGAAATGTGCGCATCGAGAGGCTCGAGTACTCCATCAAGCGGCGCGACGGCGTGGCCCAGCTGGCGGCGCGCAAGAGGCACATATATGACCTGAAGCATCCCACGGGAGTGACGGGCCCGACGTTTGCGTACCACGCAGAACCCACGTCCCGGCAGAGCCCTTATGCGTTTGGGCTGGAGACCTTTCGGCCGAGAAGACTGTCTTCTGCCAAGGGCTATCGCATACTGCGCGCCACGCATGCGCTGGACCGTCGGTTAGTGCGTCGAGATGTGCTATTTTCGGCGCTCCCTGTGAAGGACAACAGCGTTCGGTTTGAATGGAGCGATGCAGAGGGCCAGCTGATTGCGCGAGAGGTGGACGTAGACGGTTTGATGACGTTGGTCGTCAGCGCCATGATGGGTGCTGTTCAGAGAGACGTGTTGATTTCTGCGTGGATGTCGAGGGTCTGGGCCGAGCTTGCAAAGAGGCAATGAGGAGAGCCCTCCACCAGCTGACAGATTGCATCAGAGCCGTATCGCTGTGCATCGACCCGGAGTCAAGGTTGAAATAATGAGGAGTATGAACTGGGTAAGCTCCCCTTTCTCGAGAGCCCAATCTCGGTATTGACACGATTAGATGGGTTGACGCGGACATGTTGGGATGAATGGATTTGTATATAGGGGCTTTTCAGTATATATCCCATAAGCTCACTTTTCCGTCTTTTGCTCCTGCTGCAATCCAGTGTGCTGTTTTTGCAAGCTGAAGCCTGCGGTCTTTGACGCTCATTCCTGCTCCCTTGGCCAGGCTCCTGACTTGTCGAGAACCAGTCGAGCCCTCTTCCTGTGTTACATCAGTGGTATCTCCCATGTCACTTTCGACAGGCTGCTTGAAATCTGTAGGATGCGAAGTGGTCAAAGGAGTGCTCGGCTCGTCGACGGACGCAAAAGCAACCGCATAGGCTCCAACTTTGTGCCAGCTCAACACGGCCAGCTCCTTCAAGGTCTTCGTTGAGTACACGCGTATTTTGGAATCCCATCCAGCCGTGGCCAGTAGCTTTCCGTCGGACCTAACCTTGAGGCTTTGTTGGCCGGAATGCTTGGTGTTGACCACTTTGAGCGGATGCTCCCATTCTTTCAGTTTCTTGGGCCTTGCCCTGGTCTCTGCAGAGCCAGCAGCGCTCAGAGCCGCTGATAGAAGCGACTTTCCCGTATTACTTTGGTTGGGCTCAACTATTTCCACAACCCTCTGGTTGGACTCAGCATCGACATCCACTTCTTGGCAGGACGTTGGAACGGGATGCTTTGCTATCAAGGCGTCTGCTGCCGAAGTGAAGAAGCACTCTCGGCTAGGATGAACATCTGTGGATAGGATCGGCTGCGTGTGTGCTTTGGACCGGTAAGTCATGGTCCAAGACCCATCAGAGTCAAGTCGGTGCACCGACACGAAACCGTTCTCGAATGCTGCAACTAGTGCCAAACACCCATCATGGTGAAAGAGAGACAGACTCATGGCCATGCCATTGGTTTGGCTAGTTTTGATGGTGTGGATCCTGGTTTGGCTGGGGAGGGTGTAGATGTCAATCTTGCACACAGTTCATCAGTCAAGGTACGACTGCGACCAAACGTCACGCTACTTACGGCTTCAGACGCCAGTGTATTGGGGACGGCGATTAGGACTTGCGCTGTGGATGCGGCACTGTCCAAGGAGCCTTGGGCGGCGTCACCGAGACAAGCAGCGAATGAGCAAAAGTTCATCGTGTTGACTTCGAGGAGGTGAAGCACCCACGGCTGAGGTCGTGGCGTGGGGGTTTCTTCCAGGGGTAGCGCGACGCTGAGGCGGTCCTCGTCCTCCTCCCTGACCCTCCACACAATGAGTTTGTGGTCGCGGCCATGACTTGAGACTGCAATCAGCTTACTGGACAAGTCAAGCCGATCCTCTGAAGTGAAAACGTACGTGATGATGCTATCGCGACCCCACCCCCTGATGCCGAGAATCGCGTTTTCGTGAGCCCTCCACACGGCTCTTGGCCGCATTATGGTCAAGTCCCAGAGCACGACCCAGCCCTCGGCATCGCCCGTCGCGAGGCGCTCGTTGTGTCTCACGAACGTGGCGGCATGGATCTGGGCCTTGTGCCCTCGCAGTATCGCCTTTGGCGACGGTATTAATTCAGCCATGGGTGCTGCGTACCTTGCGAAGTACTTCCCCGGCCTTTCTTTCAGCCAACCCGACCGGTGCTTGTCAGCTGAAACATTGCCTGTTACCCAAGCAGAGGGGGACGCTCATAGAGGAAGTAGAAGAGCGCTGATTCATGGGCTGGTGAAGTGCGAGTTGAATTTGTTACGGTCCAAGAGATTTGTTGATTTGAGTGATACAAAGTACAAGAGCTTGTCATCAGTCACGTGCGCTACCATAGGTATGTACACCTCGCACAGCTTCGACCCTCGAGCAACTTCCCTCTTCCTTCAACTACCTTAACCTTACAAACCCCTCTTCTCCTCCTTACTATTCCCTCTCTCCAATTGCAGTCACTCGAACAAGCATCAGGGACGTGGCCAAGATGTTTCACCACGTGGGGGGAGAGGAACGCCAAAGGCCGTGTCCTGAACGTCATCAAAAGACCTGTGACCGGCGACTTACAGCCTGCTCTTATGCTGCGTTACCTCCCAGGTCTCAGTCTATTGCTACCTGAGTGAGCCATCGTCCAATGTCCTTGGTCACAGCAAGCGACGATCCCTATTCCACAAGGCACCAGCGTGGCCAGGCAGCTCATGATATTACTTCATTTCTGGCTCTTCTTTCTGAGACATGCATATGGGCTTTGCGAGCTGACCAGCGACCTTGGTGATTGGTGATTCGCGATTGGCCTATGCCTCAAGCCAGCCTTGTCAGGTTCTCCCGATGAGTCTGGCCTCTTGCTTCCAGGCCTCCGCATGGACGGAAAGGAGGGGGAGTCCTACACCTCATAGGGCGAATCCATAGGCCCTTGGCCCCTCGCATCTTTGTTTGGCATGGCTCTCGTTCAAAATATCCCGCGGACTAGTGCTAGTCGTTGCCTTGTTTGCTATTTGCAGCAGCAGCAAGCCACCGTCATGGGTGCTCAGCAGGCCAGGCCAGGCCACTACCTACTGCTCGGGACAGAACTGGTGCCCGAATGCTTTATGCGGCTCGGCGAACGCCATATCTCCTGAAGCCCTACTGGCAACAAGTCGAGCAGCGTCGGGCAGCAACAAAGGCTGTGCTTGAGAGTGCTTGGATGTCATGCTAAAGATGCTGCTTTGTAGACTGCTTCTTCCGCGTGTTCTAGAGAAGACTTTGAAGGATATACGAAATGCTTGGGACAGGCATTTCCAAATTGCTTGCTCGCTCCAACGGCGGAGATGGATCGTTCACCGGTCAGCCACATCCAGGAGCTGATGGGGCTATCTGAAGAGCTGAATACTTGCAGCAAACCTTCAAGGGGCAGTGTCTATCATCTCGACAGGAGGCGTGCCGCTGCCCAATGATGAAGAGAATGGCTATCACGACTCGCTGTCAGAAAGCTCGAACCGGTGGACGCTCACCGAATCAAGCTGAGAAGCATCCTCCAGAGTCTCTGCTATGCACAATTTCAATGGTTGCACCCATGCAGCGGATCCCCTCATTAAGCATACATGTATACTACTAGTAGTATGTCTTACAGCAATTTGCAGGCCCTGAATGGACTGAACTGCTGTCAGTCTTGTACAAGCGAGAGAAGGCTAGCCACTGAAGAGTGCGCGACATACGCTCTTGACTTCTGCCAAGTCTGCAGGGCATACGCCTTCTTGCTCCATGTACAAGCCCAAGCCAAGATACGGCATATGACCACTGCTGAGGAGATATCGGGAGCCCCAGGCCATCCCACGCCAGCTTGCGACTACTCTTGAGTGATCCACGGTCAACTCCGATACCCCTAGGCGCCACGCTATGGTCAACATCCTCAGGGATGGAAGAGGAGACCGGTCCGTGTTCACAAGTGGTTGATTTCGATCTGTGGTCGCTCAATGCCCCTGGAATGGGCACATCACTCTTGGCGTTGGTGTTACAAGAAGTCGGGCAACAAAAAGTCTCTGGGGCACCGGCTTACACCCTTATTACATGCCCCATCCACGTCTTCTCCTCACTTCTTCTCGTCTTCCCTAGACAAGACAGACGCCAAACATCTCGTATCACCGTCACATACGCTAGTGCAATCTGGCCTGGACCCGACTGCGGAATCAAATCATATCCCTCAGTTTGGTTGTGCCCGACGTTTGCTTGGGGCCCCCTCATTTGTTGGAGAGGTCTTCCGAGCGCTGACGTTACTGCTCTGCCATTAGAGGCTGGTGGTCACCTTGTATATACTCTCCTGACAGCGAGTCGGTATCCAGCATGCTGTAGCCCAACCTCTTCACCGCAAGACGCAAACTGACAGTATACGTTGGATGAAGGCTAATGCGACTTCAAAGACGCAGCAATACGACGTACGCTAAGTCCAGACTCTGGGTGAGCTCAGACGCCTGGTTCAGTGGTGTCGATAACCGCACCAGAAGCCGACTGGAGGGTCATTTTACAAAAAAATAAGGTACCGCTACGTGCTTCTTGGGTATAGCATCACCGGTTTTCGACCCGCCACAAGGCAAGCTCAGAGGTATGATGATACCCATCCTAGCGGTCAGCTCATGAGTTTCCCCCTGAGCTAATCATCTGAGGGTAAATTTCCCGGGTTAAAGACGCTCCTCGTCTGAGCATCGCCGAGCCCACACCTTTCCTTCGACCATCCGAAAGAGTCGAGCCATGCACGCAGAACATCCCGGCTGTCATCCCCATCAGATACCCATGCCAACGGCAGAGGTGACAATGATAGACATATACCAAGGCGAATTACCCATGCCCAAGTCTACAACGAAGTCAAAGCGAGTGCGCACCGGTTGTTTAACATGTCGCGGCCGGCACTTGAAATGCGACGAGGCTGTCCCGATCTGTAGAAACTGCGAAAAAGGCGGTCGAAAATGCATACGCGGAATTCGACTCAACTTCACAAACACTACGGTGCATGATTCGTCCTACTTGGTCCCCGTTTGTACAAGAAACCGTATGGATTGATACCCCAAGCTGCCGTTGCTCGTTCGGAGCTGATATCTGCCTAGTCATGTTCCAGGATGATTCTCGACGCATCGCTTCGGAGTACAAGGGCGGGTCAAGCAGATATGCAGATCTTCCGCAAAGCCCACCCGCCGGTTGCAGCATCAAGGCTGAGGTGCAGTCTTCCAGTCCGGATCTAGGACCAACTGAGCATATCCTGCAAGGGCATGTTTGGCATGTCTATATCTCGCCGGAAGGCTCAAATTCGACAAGGAGCATATATAGCGACAGTCTGATACTCCAAGCAACCGAGTGGCGCAAGGGAGGCCAAGTTGGATCAGGGCCAATGAGCCTCTCGGAGGTCGAAGACCGATCGAATGTCAGCGAGCCCCTCGAAGATGACAGCGTCACTTGCCCAACGACTACGCTCAGTACCCCTGAACGAGAGTTTCTCGACACGCCTGAGCAGGTCCGATATATGCAGATCTACGTGGAAGAGGTTGCGGCCTGGATGGATTCGTTCAACAAGGGAAAATACTTTGGCGAGTGCCTGCCATACCGAGCACTCGACTCTCCTTTACTACTCTATTCTCTCCTGGCCTGCGGAATACGACGCCTGGCACTCCGCCACCCGGATATGGCTGAAATAGCTGCAGCATGTTACAGCACGGCCAACATGCATTTGTTCCGCTACCACGAGAACCCAGAGCGAGATGTGGAAGACTGCTCTATTGTAGCAGTTATTCTCAAGCTTTATAATGTCATGTTTAGAGAAGGGCCACAGAGCGGAGGCCACAGCCTCGCCGTGCTCAACTCCATCATTAGCGAGAGCCGGTGGAACACAGACAGCGACGGCATTGGCTCAGCATGTTTCTGGCTGAATGCCTATTTGGACATTGTTGGAAGCTTGGATGTCGGCTACTGTTTGTATGTCGACTCGTGGAGCATCAATATCGACTTCTCCAGCGAAGGCGGCGAAGGGATGGCCTATAGGGGCGAAGAGCTGTGGGTGCAGTGGATGCTGTTCATCTTGGCCAAGGTGATTAGCTACCGGCTGTGTGTGCTGTCGTTTACAGAGATAGATTTGCGGGAGAACAGGACGCTGGAGGACCGTCTGCCGGAATGGAAGCACTTGAAGCAGCTTTGTGATCAGTGGAACGACGCATGCCCGCGAAACATGCGGCCCTTGGGTTACATGTATCCCGACCAAGCAGAAAACAATTCTGCGTTTCCGAAAGCATGGTACGTATTGGGATACGACTCCCTCTGTATTGTGGTATGAGGAAACTGACCCTGGTCTGATCAGGCTGCCCAAGCGAGAGGCGGTATTTTGTCGTCTCTTGTACCATACGGCGCAGTTTATCCTCACCCAGACGCATCCGCTGGAGCAAATCATGCTTTCGGAAGAGATGATTGCGCTTCAGCTGCACCATGCCCGAGAAGTATGCGGGATCGTGGCCCATACGGAGGACCGCTACTTGGGGCCGATATCGGTACAGTCACTGTTGATTGCGTCAAGTGCTTTGACGGAAGACGGAGAGCAGATGGAAGTCCTGGGTATTCTGCAGAGGATGAAGGCCCAGATTGAATATCGGTAGTGCACAAGCGAGCTCCTTCACCTGATGCCTTTGACTGGGCCATACAATGGGGAGACAGGAGTATATTGGCAGGGCCAGGTCGATTCATCCAGTCGCTCTATCAAAGTCTCCTGCTCAACAGCAAGCAACAACATGTCGGCAATGATGACATCAATACACGAAACGCTACATCGGCAAATGGACCATTATCTAGACATGACATGTCATGATGACGAGCCTCCCTGCGAAAAGTTCATGCTATAGCCCCCCGTCTTCTCGTCCTTGACCATCTTGAAGTTATCCGTACTCAGCCCAAAGGGCTTGAGAATGCCATCACCGAGATTCTTCAGCTTCCCCCACATCTCCGCCATCTCGGCCTCCTGGGCGGCCTTTGTCCGCGGCGGCAGCGCCTTGAGCTGCGCCCGGACGGTGCGCTGGTCCGCGGGCGTCAGGCCGGGCATCTGCGAGAGGGCGCGGTAGTCCTCCTCTGCGCCGGCAAGGTTCGACCAGCCGCCTTCCTCGGAGCGGGCGCGGGCGCGGCGGAGGAGGGCCTTTGTGCGGATGCGGAGGATGTCTGCCTTGCGGGCTTCGAGGGCGATTTCATCTGGCGTTGGGGAGGGGGGAACTGGGGGTGCGGAGCGGGCTGCGCCGGAGCTGATGATTTCTTCTTCTACGTCTTCTTCATCGCCCTTGGGTTTACTAGGGTTGGTGTCTTGGTTGTTTGTTTTGCCGTCTGTGGTATCGTCCTTGGACTCCTTTGGACTTGATTCGCTCTCAAGCTTGGCCAGACTATCGAGTGCGTCCGAAGCAGCCTTTATGGCATCCTTCCATTGTTCCGTTTGCAGGTGACAGGCGGCAATGTTGCTTTGCAGGACAGCGCGCTCATAGTGGAGGTAGTTTGGACATGAGGCGATGGCGTCGTTGTATCGTGAGAGGGCGTTGTGGTAGTCTTTGGCGGCGAAGAGGGCGTTTGCGTCGGCTTTGATGGCGTGGGATTCTTTGAGGAGGGCCTGTGAAGATGATGAGTATCTGGGTTGATATTCTGAGATGAGTGTTTATGAGAGTGAGCGGTAGACAGTATGAGAGGGTACCCATGGGGCTGAATATCTGAGGACCTCAATTGCAATAGTTCATTAATCATCAATCGCTTGAGGTCTTTCCTTGACTGAAACTGAGGGTTATAAAGGTGACAGAACGGGGGAAATGATGGCAGGCGTTGCCCAGGACGGCCGCATGTGAGGCTGTTATCATAGGGCCCAAGGATGACATCAACACTTGTTGTATTGACTTACTGCTTCTTCCTCGGGAGAGAACCTCAGCTCTTGTGGCTCATTGTTGCTGTTCTCCTTCTGAGTTGGGTTCTCTGTGCTCGTTGAGGCTTTCTCTTCATCAGCAGTGGCCATGGCTTTGATGGGCTGGAATGGGAGATGATGAGTGACCGGAATGAGATTGGAGGTGTGAATGTGGAAGCTTGGGGAAGGTTGTGTGGCTTGGTGGGGGATGTGCTGATTATGTCAGCGGGCTGAGGATAGACTGCGGGATATCGCAGGGGATGAACAAGGGAACGCATACGGAATGTGATGATTATGGAGATATGCTAACAATTCGACTACTCATTCTATGTATCTCTCATAATCTGCAATCTGATAGCTAGGTACCTAAGGTAGTTGTAGGATATCAATGCTCAATATACTCCTACCTAGCACATAGCCATTCCATCAATAGAGTCGAATCCAGGCACAACAGGCCCCGCCCCCACTGCAGCCACTTGAAGCTGGAGATTCAAAGGAGATCAGAAAATCGGCGAAGCTGGAATGGAAAAGTACGCGGGTGCCAATTAGATGCACGGTACAAACTGTGACATTCCAGACTTGCAGAAGCTGCAGAGGCGCTTGGGCACCTTGATGGCGCATGGGAGGCTATTTTGGCACGCATCTACTGATAGTTTGCACAACGACAATCTTTAACTATTTTTCTCTATCCAACGCAAGCGAGAGGAAAAAGTTGGAGTGGCGAGGATAAGAGGCATAGTCAACCTCTTCACCTCATTCATCAGATTTTATAGTCTCTCATTCTTTCTCATATTGCATAGCAAGCATCTCATTCAATCCCATCATCAATCATCCAAAGCACCAAAAAAAATATCATTCTCACCACTTGCAAAAATGGCTCCTCGAACAGAGTACGTCTTACCCCCCTTTCTCATCATGAGACCACCCCCAATATACTCACCACACACACACATACACACAGCTTCCCCCCCGTGAGAGCCTGCCTCTTCGACATGGACGGTCTCCTGCTCGACACCGAGGACATCTACACGCAGTGCATCAACATCATCCTCAAGGAGCACTCGCAAACCCGCCCCGAGCTCCCCTGGGACGTCAAGGCCAAGCTCCAGGGCCGCCCCGGCCCCGCGGCCACCCAGATCCTCCTCGAATGGGCCGACCTCAAGCTCACGCCCGAGGAGTACCTGGCCCGCATCGTCACCCTTCACCAGGAACGCTTCCCGACCACCAGGCCCCTCGCCGGCGTCCCCGAGCTGCTCGCCAACCTCGCCAAGACGCAGAAGCAGCAGCAGCCCGTGCACATTGCCCTCGCCACGAGCTCCCACCTGGCCAACTTCAAGCTCAAGACGGACCACCTGACGGAGCTCTTCTCCGTGTTCCCCGACGAGCGCCGCGTCCTGGGCGACGACCAGCGGCTGAAGCCCGGCCGCGGCAAGCCCCTGCCCGACATCTTCCTGCTTGCCCTCGACACCATCAACGCATCTCTGCCCGAGGGCGAAGAGCCCATCAAGCCCGAGGAGTGCCTCGTCTTTGAGGACTCTGTCCCGGGTGTCGAGGCTGGCCGTCGCGCCGGCATGCGCGTGATTTGGTGCCCGCACAAGGAGCTCAAGGCGCTCTACGCTGGCCGCGAGGCTGAGGTGCTCGCCGGCCGGACGGGCGAGGCTGGAGACGTCGATATGCATCAGGTTGGCGAGCTGGATGATGGCTGGGGCGAGTACCTTGCCAGCCTGGAGGATTTCCCGTATGAAAAGTACGGCATTGTGGTTCCGCAGTGAGGAGATTATGACGACTGAGGAGGTTATGGAATGACATTCTGTCTTTCACGAATTTCACAAAAATGGGGGATAAAGCATGCTTGATTGAAGATGCGGCTTCTTTTTTTTTCTCGAATTATGGCGTCTTGCCGAATTACATACAGTTACATACAGGGACGTGCGGGAAGACTGCTAGAAGATAAAGGAACTCAAAAAAGTATCTAGAAATAGACATGAGAATAGATGCCCTTTTTATCGACTGCAAGTCGTCAGCATTTTGCCCGCTTATTCGCTGCCAACCCCATTAGTGCCTGCTATAAGAGTGTTATAGAGTAATATTTCAAGGTTCAGCAAGGTGCCTAGCCTCAGTACAATTCATATACATACATCTGTTCATGCTGAATAACAAGTTAGCTTATTCTTTTGATCAATCATCAATATAAAAAGTATTGTACCTTTTCTTTTGCTGGCTGTGGAACGAGCAATACCCATCAGAGTGCGTCTCCCAAGAGTGGCACGTCTTGTTATACGATGATACAAGTATCTAGACGAAGCCACCCATGTGACGTAATGAGGGCGATATGTCGTCCTCACATCTACACAACCTCACTCTTTTTCATCACGAGCCTCATTCTCAGCTTCATTCACCTCCATGCACACACACACACACACACACACACATATATATCACATTACATCACATCAGAAACATCCCGCTACAATCTAATCGACACTTGACGCACCAAACAAAGACTTCAACAAGCCCCCTGTCCAATGGCCCCCTTCTCCCTCACGCAGACTCTCCTCACCTCCCACCCCGTCGCCTACCAAACCGCCACCCAATCCCCCTTCCTCGCCCGCGCCTCCCAGGGCCGCCTCCCAAAGTCCCTCCTGGGGCAATGGCTCGCCAACGACAGGCTGTACATCCACGCGTACATCCGCGGCATCGGCCGCCTGCTCAGCTTCCTGCAGCTGCCGGACGTGGTCCCTCCGCTGCGCGACGAGAACGCCGCGCGGGAGCAGAGCGTCGAGGAGAGGCTGCTCCACTGGATGATTGACGCGCTGGTCAACATCCGGCGCGAGGAGGACATGTTTGTGCGCACGGCGGCAAGATACGGCGTCAACGTGAATCTCGCCGCCGGAGCAGAAGACGGCCGAGTCGCGCCCGGCACGAAGCTCGAGGGGCTGCGCCGCTTCGAAGCCCTCTTTGACGGCATCATCGCGCCCCCTGGTGGCGACAGCGCCGTGCTGTTGCCGCTTACCTGGCTGGAAGCCGCCGTCATCTTCTGGGCTACGGAAAAATGCTACCTCGACGCCTGGTCCAGCGCGGCCGCCCGGGTTTCCGACGCCGGGGACAGGAAGCCCGAGGACGACGCCGACGGCGGGGCGCTGCGGCGGGAGCTCATTCCGAACTGGAGCTCCGCCGAGTTTGCGCGGTTCGTGGACGCGCTGGGGGAGATTGTCGATGCGGGCGTCCGGCGGGAGATGGAGAGGAGCAAGGCGGGAGAGGAGGAGGAGGAGGAGCTTGTCAAGGCGCGGTTGGTGGAGCGGGCGATGGCCAAGTGGCGGGATGTGTTGGCTGCCGAGGAGGCATTTTGGCCGGCGGTAGAGGGGAGCGACTGAGGTTCAGGTTGTTGATGATGCCCATGTTGAGGATATTTGGATGGTGTTCAGTCTCTGTGAACGATAACGACCGGTTATTCAACGCCGACACGGCCTGTTGCAAGTCAGCAACGCCTATATCACCAGAGATTCACCATGTCCGCGGAACAAGGACAGGACGAATGCGGCGAGCGAATCAGTCTTTGGCATTCAAGAAGCCCATGTGGGAAGGGAGAACACAATGCACGTTCGGCTGATGTGCCTTGCTCGTGGCTTGCGTGCTCGACACATGATGCCCCTGGGCCACCAACTACCTAGTAGTACCTAGTAGGTAATACTGCCAAGGTGGTGGTAGACGCAAAGGGCGTGGCTGAGCGGATGATGGCTGCGTCTTGGCTTGTTGCCGCCGCTTTGGCGTCTCCGGGATCTTGCGGCGCCCCTCCTCTCTTTTCTGCTACTACTAGTTCTATCATGTGTGATGTAGTAAAGGAAAGTATGCCTTGATGTCAGATGGACTCGACAGAATGTACCGACTTCGTTGATACTCGTACATAATCTAAAATAGTGTAAACGCCTCGTGGACTGCACACATGGCCAACACCCGTCACCAACAACCCAGCCAACATGAGGTACCTAGAAGAACACATCGATATTACACCCCAATCAGCGCAACGAATCCTCATACTATCTAATAGATCCCCATGCCTAATGATGCACAACTCAGCAAAACGCAGACAAACGCAAACTCCATCCAGGTACATGTAGCATCCCATCACCGCCGTCATCCCGCTCAAATCCCACCAAAAAAGGACTCGGCGCCCCAGAAAACCGCAGTCACTGCGCCACCCTCGCCATCGCCCATCGCCATGTAAGTATCTAGGTAGGTAATACGTTGGGTACCTTGCATTACTACGGACCTGCACGTCTTTTCCTCATCTTGCAACAACGAATGTAAATCCTGCAGCAAGCCCAGACCATTATTCATTAGCACATCTGATAGTCGCGCGACAAAGCCTTGTCCGGTAACGCCCCAGCCTTCCACTTCTCCCACAGCCGCCGCCGGCCTTTGCGCTGCCCGCATGATGGATGGATGGATGACCTTACATGTATGTATGTACTTTTGCTAATGTAGGAACCCCCAGAATCAATAAAAGACTAAGCTTGCCCGTCAGCTGAGATTCCCCCCCCCCCCCCCCCCCCCCCTCCCCCC
>LFMI01000467.1:11636-38302 GCA_001050175.1 Trichoderma parareesei | reverse complement strand
GAACCCCCCCCCCCCCTTTCTCTTTCCTGAAAAGCTCCTCTTTGGACCGTAACAAGTACTGACTGTTTTTGGGTGGGAAATGTAGCTTCCAGCCCCGTGCCTGATGCCCAGACTTTCGAGGCTGTCTGTGCTGCTGGTGGACAGCGTGCTCGCTGCTGCGCCCTTCCTGTTGTAAGTCACAATTGCGTTTTTTGCTCCCTTGATCGATTGGTTGATATGATGCTCACTATGCTTCGACAGGCCGGCCAGGATCTGCTCTGCCAGACGCCTGCGGGGATCTAAGCTAGACTGTGGCTCTACAATTCGGAACAATGTACCGACATGATCATGGAAAGCTTGCTGTGTACTGGAAATTTGGAGAACATGGACGTTGGAAGCCAAGACTCTGAATACACGCACTGCTTTGGCTGTATGAGGATCCGCTAAGATAAGAGATACAATGATCAGGATTTGAACGTGTTAATGATCTCATCTGACTTCTATCGTTCAAGTACAATATGTGATTGTTGCTCAAGTAACTAAGTAACACCAGTTTAGCTCTAGTACGCTTGATGTCTGATGTGTTGAGCTGTCTGATGTGTTGAACTGTGATGCGTTGAACCGTCTGATGTGTTCAACAAGTAAGAATAATGACTGTTGGAAGCTAGTATTTGGACACATACATGTACTCTAAGTATATGAGAGCTGACACGAAAATGAGATTCAGTCACTAAATAGCCAGTGACAGTCATGGTCTGGTAAGTCCGAATCTGGTAGGCTGCAATGTTCAGTAGTTGCTCAGGGGTATCACTGCCTGTTCGACTTTGATACGTTCAACTCTCTGATGTGTGTAACTTCCCTGATACGCGCTGCTGGTTGATAGTCCTACTGCCTGATGCGTTCAACCGTCTCATGCATGCAGCTGTCTTTTACGTTTAAGTGTCTGAGGGATTCAGCAATGCAGTGAGCCGACTTCAAAAGTTTACTACGTAGGGCTGGACTTTGATCCCATCTCCTCTGCGAGCGAGTAATTGTATCAAAAGCAAATGAACAGTGCTTTCCATTTGGCTTCTCAAATATGATATACTGTTCAAAGAGTGACATGACATACTTGACGTCTGAACGTAACCGACATGTTTCCATATACGACTGAACTCCCACAATCCTCAACACCACGTTCAAAGTATCGTGAACCTATACAGCACTCAACACCACCTCGAAGAACAACACCAAAATGACTGCAAACATGCAACAAGACTTCAATTATATCTATCCCATCATGTCGCCTTCCAAATCCCAAATCTCAATCACCATCTCCAATCTCATACTCACAATCTTAACATCACTTACACCATCCCAAGACCACTTACACCATCCCAGCACCACTTACACCCTCAGAACTCCAATCCCCCCCTCTCCCTAATCACCAAAAATGTCCAGCCAAGAAATCACCCTCGGCTGGGAGCTCGAACTCATCGTCCACCTCCAACCCGGCGAACAATCCGGCCTCGCCCTCGAAGCCCACAAACTCCGCGCCCTCGCACTGACCCTCGCAGAACAAGTGCCCAACCTCCCCATCGCCGCCCACTGCATCCACCGCCCATCCGCCTCCTGCATCATCTGCGAGGACGCCCCCGCCGAGCACCGCCTCCCCCACGTCCGCGTCCTGAACCCGGCAAACCCCATCCGGCTGCCCAACCGCCCCATCGAAGACCTGTACTACTTCGTCAAGAGGGAATGGCTCAACGTGCCCACCGACGACGACGGCGAGAGGCTCGCCCACGGCTTCGAAATCACCTCCCCCATCCTCTCCCAGACAGAGCTCCGCGCCGGCCTCCCCCAGACGAAGCAGATCCTCGGCGCCATCCGCAAGTCCGGCCTCCCCATCTCGGCGCACACCGAATGCGGCCTCCACTTCCATGTAGGTGTCAAGAGCGGCATGACGCTCAACATTGCCAAAAAGGCCGCCACCCTCGTCATGCTCCTCGAACTGCCCCTGCTCAAGAAGTTTGCCTCCGAGGAGCGCTCAGAGAGCCGGTACTGGTTCATCCCAATCTCCAAGAGGTCCAAGTTTATATCTTTCGCAGACAGGTACCACGACGAGGTCACTGATGCCATCGCAAGCCCCGAGCTGCGCCAGCACGTGCCCGACTTGGCCAACATGAAGCCAGCTGAGTGGAATAGCAACGAACCCAAGAGACTGCACCTTGCCCTGAACGAGATTTGGCTAACTGACAGCATATGGAGGCTCTCAATGGGCTTCTTCTCGTACGAAGGCCAAAAGGCCAGCTTGGTGCTGTGCACTCGCGAGAGGAACGGCGAAACGGCCTCGGAGCCTGCTCCTGGGGCAGCTGACAATCTTGAAGGAACGCCGTCCACGCTCGAGTTCAGATACCCGCCGATGAGCTTCGATATCGATTTCGTCAAGTGTTGGGCCGAGATCGGTTGCAAGATCGTCGAGATTGCCACGCGAGATACCGCGGCTTTCCGCCAAGTGGCTACCGATGTGCTCAAGGAGTTGGAGAGGAACGATGCCTCCCAGTGGGAGCGGCTTCTGAAGGTTCTTGGCTTGGATCACCAGGTGGGATTTTGGAGGCAGCAGTTGGCCCGCTTCGACGACGATGAGCCAATTCGATTCCTTGACGATGATGGCTTCTTGATCCCCGAGAGGAAATAGGATAGGGTGAGGTGTTTCTTTTGGAAATGTTAAGTGTAGAGTAGAGTGTATGATTTGGAGTTCAAGTTTTGATATTCATGAGTATCTGCGGATTGAGTCTTTTAGTCCTTGCGCCCTCCCCCCTTTCATATCCTTGTTATTGTGACATGTA
Source organism: Trichoderma parareesei (assembly GCA_001050175.1). Lineage (NCBI taxonomy): Eukaryota > Fungi > Ascomycota > Sordariomycetes > Hypocreales > Hypocreaceae > Trichoderma > Trichoderma parareesei. The sequence goes on along the minus strand of LFMI01000467.1, from coordinate 35,495 downwards.
AACATGCGAAGATGCTGTAGTCTTCCCACTATCCTCATAACTAGTATGTACGCATCCATGACATACAAAGCAAAATGAACTGTCTTTGGCGTACATTATTGGCTGCTCACGAACTGATATATCCTCGTAAGCGAGTACCTTGGTCAAGTACATGCTTTCCATTACCCCCCGACGCTCATCCACTGCTTCGAATGGTGAATGACAAGTATAATCGCAAGAGATCCCGTTATTGGCTGTTGAATGTTGGGCTTTGCGCCAGTAGAGCTGTAATGTGAGCTCGAGGGCTTGGCCGTCTTTGGTCCTCGTCGCTCATCACAGCGCTTCCAGGACCAGATGCCGAATCGTGGCTTCTCTTTGTTCCCTTGCCGGTAGAGGCCGGTGCTGCATCGCTCACAGCCGTGTCTTCGGCCAGACGGGCTTCCAAAGCAGTAACATACTCTCCGACCGAGGCTAGATGCTGGTTGGCGGCTGGCAGAGACGATATGTATCCGGAGCTGCTTGACTCTACTTGCGCACTCATGTTGTGCGCTTTTTGGGGCCGTCGAGCGGTCTTCTTCGCTCCAAAAAAATTGTTGCGGGAGGTGGACGTCGTAGAGTCACTTGAGGGAGATGGATCTGGTGCCTGGTGAAGATCGTCTGCCTGGCTAGGCCTTGCCTCAGGGTTTGCAGCACGAGTACTGTTGCCCAAGAGGTTGGCTGGCATCGGTTGGTTAAGCAGCGAGTGAGCCAGTGAAGTGGGCGTATCCATCGTGAACATGTTGTCCTGGGACAGCCGAGGCAAGAATAGATCTACGTCACCAACGTCAGAGCCTATGGTTGTGAACAATCGCCGTCTTTCATTCATACCTTGTGTCTCCTGGCTGCAAACGGCTTCGACGTCCGAAACTTGGGCGGTAGACCTTAGACAGTCAAACTGGTCGCGGCCGACTTCGTTTCGGAAGTCCTGCAATTCTAGACTTTGGTCCAGATATGGTCCCATGCTATTGCCCAATGACATGTATGGTGGCACACCGGCACTGGGAAGCCGTCTTCCGTGCTGGCCTGGTGCGAATAGATCGTTTTCAACGAGCTGATATGAATCAGCTGCTCCGGTGCCCATGCCATTGAGCCACTCAAAGTAGGTGTTTGAGTCACTGATAGTCTCCAGAGTGCCGGTGCTGGTGCTTCCAGAGGCAGCGCGAGTGTTGCCGCCTTGGAAGCTAGACATCCTCTGACTTGGCCGAACACTTCGACTGTTCATTGTGCTGTTGAGGTGCTCAGTCGAGGAGGAAGGAGGGTTTGCGTTTGTCCGAGTGTATTTCCTTCTCGGAGAATGGGCATGTGAGTCAGTATCGTCGGACGGATAAGCTTGGACAGCCCTCGTTGCAGGGGCTGGGATCCGTCGCCACATGCTTGGATTTGGCCAGGCGATGCAAGAATTCTCCAGTATCTCTATCCAAACACGTTCGCGTTAGCTTGATTGTATGCATTGTAGCAAAAAAACACGGGGCGGAAGCAGCGTACCAAGAGGCGCATGCTGAAAGGAGAACGCGACAACATTCTTGACCCGCTCCATGGGCAGCGACAGAGAGTCGCGCGGGAAGCCCTCGCTAATCACAATCTTGATGCGGCCAAAGTTGTCGGCAGGATGCCAGTGATTCTGTCGAAGAAGCTCCTGACGAAAGCTTGGGAACCTCAGAGGCTCGAGGTCTCCGTTCTTCGAGACACCTATGGCAGCTCATCAACATATGCGTATCAAGGCCATGTCTACCGCAGGCGTGGTTCTTCCTACCAAAGCTGTGAACGATAATGTGCGGCCAGTCCTTGTCTTGATCGAGACGCGCAGAGCTGGAAGCAAAACTTATTAGCATACAGAGGCGAATCACTGGGCAGTAGTAGCAGCAGCAGAGCCGGGATGAGGACTCACGCAACCAACTGTCCGTCAACGAAGACGCGGGCCTCAAAGTTGGCATCGTCGCCATACTTGCTATAGCATCGGGTAAACTGGCTGACGGTGGGCGATGACCAGGAGTGAATCGAGACTTGGAAGGGAGTCCCAGCAGGCAAGCTTGGTATGAAGCAGCAGACCGTGGGCAGGCCGAAAGAACCGTGGGAGCTGTTGATCTCTTCGCTCCGTTAGCCACGCAACACGGAGAGAATTGCCAAGGGCGAACTTGAGCGCACGAAAACGCTGAAGAGAGCACATACCGGCATCGTGGATGACATGGCAGGCCACCTTGAACTCTTTCACGGGGACTTTGCAGTCCCGAGGGAAGAGCAAGACATCCCAGTCCTCGAACCGCATCGTGAGCACGAGTTCGACAACGCAACCGGCAGTTCAAGAAGAGATATCAGGGAAAAGAGAAGTGGAAGAACAAATCGAACGCAGAGGAGGCGCGCCAAAGAGCGGTGCTGAGGGGTCCAAATGTGTCCCCTGCTATTCCAAGGTCGGCTCTGAGGAGTGAGAATCCAAGCTGCAAATTTGGATACGGTCATGCCTCGAGATATATGGTAGGCGACAACTTGATCAGGTGGCAGGGCAACGCTATCGGTATATCTGTAGGGCCGTCGTGACTCTGATTCGGCAAAGAGCGAGTGGCCTCGGAATCGGCAGCTGCACGCGCGAGAGACTTCCGATGGAGTATCGACTCGCTTATTCTCCTGAAAGCTCGCTTCTCGCTGCTTCCTACACCGATCGCTCTGGTTGCCGAGGAACAAGGCCGGCAGAACCTGGAGGACAGTCAGAAAGAAGAAGCTTGTGAGGAAGGAATTTGTTGATTAGAGCATTGCAGCCACGTGGAGGTCCTTTGATAGGTAAGGAGACCGCCTCCCTGATAGGTTAGGTAGGTAAGGTAGGCATGGAGGAGAGGTAGCCAAAGGGCAACATACTGTCGAGTGGAAGCCCGATGGTCTCAGCAGAAAAACAACAGGCTCCTGAGGGATGGACTGATCGTGTTTCTTGCAAAGAATGACCCGAGTTGACGTAGGTGAAAGAATTGTCTCATAATCAGGTTGACGAGCCTTATATTTGGGGGCATCCCATCGGATATCAGCCTAAACATACGGTACTTCAGATCAAGTACTTGAACTGAGGCGCATCGCGTCCCAGGTTTATCGAGGGTAGCTACGAAAGGAAAACTATCCAATATGCAGACATCTTCCCGGTCCTGGAACATATGACTTGAAGAAACTTGACGTGAGACGAGTCTAGTCCAACCATATGTTGACACTCGTCCCCCTTTGCACATAGTGGTCTGGAAGGCATAATACAGAGCAGTAATGTCTTTTGCCAAAGGCGCTAGAATGACTCCTTGGCCTGCCTCATCATCTGAGAGATCGCGTCATGCCAACATTTGCTTCGTGGAAGAAGCACCAACTTGTAATAAGCTTTTATTCTTGAATATGTACAGACTAACAGGAAACCTCACGGGTCCTCATCACCAGCCATTCGCGCCTGCAGCCCCAGTGTCAGCATGTGCCAGGTCCAGATTATCTTCATCAGACAAGTTGCCACTTACTCTTACGGCTCCTGGGCCGCCCAACTCTCGCTCCAGGCCATTCTCAAACTCCCTGGGGTAGGCAACTCGGTCAGGGTAGTTGAGATAGACAAGTCCCGAGACGCCCAGGAAAACGGCAATGAAGCTTCCAACCATGATCAGACCAGGCCCCGTGGTGGTCCATGTGTACTCCCAGGGGGAGAAGATGCCCAGCACGTCGTTGTCCTCGTGAACTGGCTCGCCAAAGTTTCGTCGCTCCTGAGGATCCCACCAGGTGGCATATGGGTCGCGGAACTGTCGCTTGATTCTGGGCGGGTTGATGTAGCCTCCGTTCTACAGTGAATAGTCTGTATTAGATCCCGCAACTCCCTTTCAAAACAACGCTGGAGCATCACGAACCATTCCAGGATCCTGGGCCTCGCTGAGTCGCGGAAACTCGGGGTACTTCTCATCGATGACCTTCTTATCGGAGAATTGGGATGGCAGGAAGCCTCGTCGCTGGATTGTGGGGAGCCTTCGGCTGGCGGCCAGGGTGTTGCGCAGAGCCGAAGCTCGCACAAGTCGTTGCGGGAGCATCTATCGAGGACGGGGGATGGTCAGCCGGGGAGTTCGCTTTTCTCGAGACCAGCTCTCTTGCAATCATAACATGGACTGGGCGCGCTCACCTTGGGCGGATTGACCGTAGCTTCGGCGCCCAATTGCTGTATTCCGGGATTGCTCTCCGTGATGACCTCAACAGACTTCCAGATTGGTTGGATTTGAGGTTGAATCGACAATCGTCCTCGAACTGTGCTGCCTCAGGCATCAAAGCCCGGATTTCTCTGCAGCTGGAGGGAATTACGACACGGGTTTTGAGACGGACCGCCCAGCAGAACGCCGGTACTCGTGGGCTACAACAGCTGACGACCCCACCAGCGCGAAACGGGCAGCGATCGCGGTAAAACAGAGCTGCAGCTTGGTGACTCCAGGTACCGGCAGGTACTCCAGCCCCTCCAGCGCCCTCCACTCTTCTTTTCGCACCACCTTACCTGAGGTTACCATGGCGCCGTCGAGATTCTTCCTGCTCCAAACTTTTTGCTGAGCAAACTGCATTTCCTCGCAAAATCCGCTGCAGCGCTCCGCCCAGGCCTCTGATCATGTGCAAACTCTGTCCGAATGTTCGGTAAATCGCCACGAATTCGTAGATGTCAATTTCTCCCCGCCAAATGATAGCCTCACAGAGTTTTCGCCTGCGACGTCCCCTAGCTCCACGTTGCGATTATGCTCGAGACCGCGTCGCCAGACCATGTGCTTCCCGACGCGGATCCTCTGGCTGCCTCGCCCGCCGACGGAACGCTGAACGCTCCATCCAGTGACGCGCCGCACGTCGAGCCTGAGGGTCGGGAAGCCGCCGACGAGGCTCGAACGAACGGCCATGGCCAGCAGGACGCGACGCCGGCCCAGACGAATGGCCACGTGCCGCAGCCGGCAGAGGCCGTGGACGATGCTCGTGTGGACGACGGCGAGCGGCCTGCGAAGAGGCTGAGAACCCGAAATGCGACGCCGCCGCCGCCCGCTGTTCGCAAGCTGAAGCCCATCTCGCCACCGTGGAAGAAGATCGAGGCGGATGGCCCGACATCCTTCACGGAGAACGGACGGCGCAAATCCGGCCGAATCAACCTGTTGTCCACCCCGGCCGAGCCGGCTAATGCGAACCCGAAGCGTAATACCCGGCATTCGATGAATGGATCGAACGGGAGCACGCTCAAAGCCGGCCCGCTCACAAATGGCAGGTCCAGCAAGTCCTCAGGAGCCAGCGCAACCAAACAGAAGCCCACGAGCAAGACGACATCAGCCAGCACCACGCCATCCGAATCGAACTCCAGGCATGCTTCTAAGAAAGGCGCTGCCCCCGAGCCTCGGCCGTCCTCACGGCTAAGCCGCCGACGAACTCCCTCTCCTCCGCCACAGCCCCTCAGACATTCTACACGAACGCGAAGAACACGGCTTAGCGATGCAATTGAACAAGAAGTTGCGGGCAATGCCACAAAACACAACACTTTTGAAGGCTCTGGCAAGTCTCCCCGAGTCAAGCTGAGGGTTGGGTCCCGGCCCGGCGTGATTCCCTTGGTTCATCCGGACCAGGTACGTAAGCGACCTCGAATAGGAGCCGACTTTGACGATTTCTGGAACCGAGCGGGAGATATCCCTGTCGAAGAAGGTGGCCTCATGGTATCTGAGGATGGACCACCTTACACGGACGAGGCGGCGCGACATGACGCCCGCATAATACTACGCATCGAGAAGGAGGTTGAGCCGGGAGGGCTCCTTTCGATACAGCGGTGCTCTCTGTTCGTGCCCGAAGGAGAGGAGGAACCGCCAAGGCAATGGGCACGGCAGGACCACATGACGAGGGCCGCAGCCAACTTTCGAAAGCTCATGGTGGTGGAACAGCAGCGGCATCGATCAACCGCCAAAAAGCTAGCCGAAGCTTGTCGCGAAGAATGGCTACGGCGTCAGCCCAAAACGGCCGAAGAGATAGAGGCGGAAGCAAGAGCCTCGTGGTTGGCACACTATCGAGTTGTTCTCAGATCTCTATCTGGCACTTGGGAGAATGTTCGTGCAGAGGTCAACAGGCGGCGATTGATACAATGGGAGGCAGAAGAGCAAAAGAGAGTCAAGGCTGCGCTTAATCAGGCAGTCAGTCTGTCGGAGCAGAAACTGCAAGCTCGGCGCGCTGGTGGCATCGATTCGGAATCTCTCTACGATGAGGATGGCTTTGACGACTTGAGCGACAGCGCCAGCGACGATGAAGGAGACGAGTCCCGCATGTCTTCAGGAGAGACTGATGAAAGTGGTGATGAGGACGGCGAGGACGATAGCGATATGATGTCGTCTTCGGAAGACGAAGAGGATGAAGACCATAAAGACGCAGCAGACGAGGGCCTGACGCAGGAGCAGTTACGGGCCAAATATGCCAACATACCCAATCTCGAACGCGAAGATGCAGGTTCGACGGCTGACAACGCGAGTCGAACCCCGGGCAACGAGGACGAATCCGAGGCTGAGACAAGTGATGAGTCGGTGGATATGGATGACGATCTGGGTTCAAGCGACTTTGATGGTAGTCATGAGTCTGGAGACGAAGGCTCGACAGACGAATCGGGATCTGAGGAGGAGGCCGGTGGTCTACTGGGACTTTTTTTCGGCAAATCGGAGCTGAAGGCAATGAAGAAACTCGATGCCAAACATGAAAGCCCACGAGACGACGGGAGGGATGTTCAAGCTGATGCATCTGGGGCCGAGATTGCGCAGCCCGATGCCGGGATGGACGAGGACGATGACGATGAGATGTCATTAGTCCACCATCCTGATTCTGTCAACGGAGACATCGCAAAGGAAACTGGCGAGAATGCTGGACCCTTGACACCTGCGACCGAGACCAAGCTGAACGGCCTGCAAAGCCACATGCGACTCAACGACGAAGACGCCAAGAAACCCGCCGCCTCTCCCGAACCAGCCGATGCAGATACGAAAAATATGCATGAGGACGTTCCAATGACTGATGTACTACCAGAATCATCAAGATCGGAAGAGCCTGTAGCCACGGAAGCTCCAGAGAAGGATGCTCCTTCCAAAGCAGAAGCAGCAAATGTTCGCCTTGCTGTCTCGCGTGGTACAGCCTCACCAACGATAGCGGACGCCGAATCAGAAACGAAGCCGGAAACCCAAACCGAGACAATAGCGCCAAAAAAGACTGAGCAGTCTGGATCATCCACCGCCGTTACCCGGGTATCAACACCGCAGCCTACAGGCCACAAGATAGAAGTTCCCTTTCTCCTCAGGGGAACACTACGCGAATACCAGAGGCAGGGCCTCGACTGGCTTGCCGGCCTTTATGCAAATAATACAAATGGCATCCTCGCAGATGAGATGGGCTTGGGTAAGACGATTCAGACCATTGCGCTGTTGGCACACCTTGCCTGTCGTCACGAAGTTTGGGGCCCTCACCTTGTCATCGTGCCCACCAGCGTCATGCTGAACTGGGAGATGGAATTCAAGAAGTGGTGTCCCGGCTTTAAGATTCTCGCCTACTACGGATCTCAGGAAGAACGCAAGAGAAAACGACAAGGATGGAACAACGACGACGTATGGAATGTCTGCATCACCTCGTACCAGCTGGTACTCCAAGACCAGCAGGTGTTTAGGCGACGGAGGTGGCACTACATGATTCTGGACGAAGCGCACAATATCAAAAACTTCAAATCGCAGCGATGGCAGACGCTGCTAGGGTTTAACACGCACTCACGTCTACTTCTCACCGGAACCCCGCTTCAGAACAACCTCACGGAGCTGTGGTCGCTGCTCTTCTTCCTCATGCCTGCGGAGAATGGCGTCGGGGGCTTTGCAGATTTGCAAGAGTTCCACGACTGGTTCCGCAAGCCCGAGTCCCAAATTCTGGAGAGCGGAAGGGACCAGATGGATGACGAGGCAAAGGCAATCATCTCGAAACTTCACAAAGTTCTGCGGCCATACCTTCTCAGACGTCTCAAAGCCGACGTGGAGAAGCAGATGCCGGCCAAATACGAACACGTTGAGTTCTGCCGACTGTCAAAGCGGCAGCGCGAGCTGTACGATGGATTCCTGGCACGCAGCGATACGAGGGACACGCTGGCGTCTGGCAACTACCTCTCCATCATCAACTGCTTGATGCAGCTGCGCAAAGTTTGCAATCACCCCGACCTGTTTGTCGACCGACCCATCATGACCTCGTTTCGCATGAGCAAGTCTGTACCTGCAGAGTATCAGGATACGGTGAGGGTCGTGCAGCGATCACCTTCGAATTTCGAAAGCCCCATGAGCACCGTCAACTTGGGCTTCCTGAACCTGGTGCCGACTCAGCATGAGCATTTGTCCACCTTGAAGGCGGACAGCATCACCCAACTGAGCTCGCATCGCATCCTCATGGATCTCAGAGAGGCGCAAAAAAGCCGGGCTCAAAATGCCTACACGACCCTGGACCCTTCCACGGTAGAGTCCAACATTGCCTACGTCGAGAGTGCTGCCCGCTGGGGCCGTTTCGAAGAGCTGCAGCACTGCGTTTACCTCAATGCCCTCCGCCGTCAGCAGAGGCCCATCTATGGGAGCAACGTTGTCAAACTGTTAAACATCAACGCTCATGACCGTCTGCGCAAGCCTCGGCCTCAAGTTCCTAAGAAAGTACTCGAGTGGTTCGATAACGATTCGGCCTTCTTGCGGGCGTTATCACCGTCCCTCGAGCAGAGAGCCGATAGCCTCAAGACCACCATCGAAAAGTTCTCGTGCGTCACGCCCGCGGTGGTGACTCGGGATCTCAATCAGGTGATTCTCGGTCGAAAAGGTGTCGAGGCGTTTACAGACGAAGATTTGAAGCTATCGGCGCCGGTGCGATGGGCTCCCTTTATGCCCAAGGAACCCCCAGCAGACCCCTGGCACGAAGCGCGAATGCGTCTTACCATTCAATTCCCCGACAAGCGCCTGCTTCAGTATGACTGCGGCAAACTCCAGGCGCTGGACAAGCTGTTGCGCAAGCTGCAAGCCGGCGGCCACCGCGCCCTTATCTTCACGCAAATGACAAAGGTTCTCGACATCCTGGAGCAATTTCTCAATATCCATGGGCACAAGTACCTCCGATTAGACGGCGCCACTAAGATTGAGCAACGTCAAATCCTGACGGACCGGTTCAACCACGACTCGCGTATCCTCTGCTTCATCCTGTCGACTCGGTCAGGAGGATTAGGCATCAACTTAACGGGCGCCGACACTGTCATTTTTTACGATCAAGACTGGAACCCGGCCATGGACAAACAGTGTCAGGATCGATGCCATCGTATCGGCCAAACGCGAGACGTCCACATCTACCGCCTCGTGAGCGAGCACACTATTGAAGCGAACATTCTCCGCAAAGCCTCGCAGAAGCAGATGCTCGACGACGTGGTTATACAGGAAGGAGAGTTCAATACGGATTCGTTCAACCGCCCTTCTGTCCGGGATGTCCTTGGCGAAAAGGTGGACTTTATGAGCGAGGGTGTTGCTGCCGCAGATGCCGCCCTTGACCTGGTACTCGGCGGATCAGAAAGCAACAGCGATCAGCGCCGCGTCGGTCGCGTCTTTGAACAGGCCGAGGACAAGGAGGACGTCGCCGCCGCACGCGTGGCAGAGAAGGAGATTCTCGCGGACGACGCCGACTTTACGGAGAAGCCCGGCGGGGGTGCCTCGGGTACTTCAACGGCTCGTCAAGGGACGCCGGCGGGCAAGTCCATCTTTGACGGGGGCATCGGAATACTGGACGGACCGGTCGAGCCCGGTGTTGACGCGACCGTAGAGTATAATGCCTGGGGCGGAAGAATGGGCAACATTGACGACTACATGCTTTCGACTATGACGGAGGAGCTGAAGCATACGAAACTGGAGCTGCCAAAGGACAAGAAGAAGGGGAAGAAGAAGGGAAAAGACACGAGAAAACGATGATGGGAGCGAGAATCTTAGTTCTCTGTCGAGGAAAACTACCATTGTTGTTAGTTGTCACTGTACGATTTCATGTAATCACATCACTGTGTATAGTATCCGGTCCTTTTCTGCTTGTAAGCCAGGTATGGTGTTTGGAGAGAAGAGGGAGACTTTTGGTTCTGTGAGTTCACCAAAACGGTTGCTTTATGAGAGGAAGGAGTTTGGCGAGGATTTTAAAAGGTCTGCTATTGATGCTTTAGAGGCAGAACTTGATTTACATGAAGGAAGACTCCCTCAATGATTCTGACTGATATACATGATGATTAGCTTGTGTTCCTGAGGTATGTAGTAGCGATAATTGTAAGTGAATACATACTTCGCCGAGGCTGATGAGTTGATAAGGTACCTAATTTCGTGCTAGAGCAGTACGATGACACGCGCACTTGGACGCCCGCTGAGGAAGATGTCACAGCGCATCTGAGGCCCACTTGTTGCGTGTGCGAGCCAATGGGGACGGGCCATCTTTTGCCTCTGGACGAGTGGGAGTGGCGGTACGTTGAGTAGACGCAGCATCATTTACAGGCTTAAATTCGAGTTGAAGTCATATTTGGAGAAGCGGTGATTTGTGGGAATCGTTCGTCTAAAAGGTTCAGTCATAAGGGTGGAATACAGTGACTGAACCGTACCTGAGTTATTCCTGGTTTAGAAGAGAGGAATGGCTGAGGAATCCATGGCTGAGCTGGGGCGGAACTGCAAGGTACGGGTACCTGAGAGAGGAGGTACCGTTACCTGGCAATGCTCCTTCAGCAGAGAGCTACCACTACTAGGTGAGTACCTAGGTAGGTAACTCAACGCTGCCTGTTTTGTGCTGTGCTGTGCTATGCTGGGCTCTCAGAGGTTCAATTGCTCCGTACCTTAGGGTCTCATTAGATGGATCGCTGGTCCAGCTCACAGCCCTTGGCTCGGCTACAGCGGAGGCTACAGACACAGACACAGGTACAGGTACCGGCACCCTTGAGGTCATCCAGGTCACAGTAGGTACCTTCAGCCACCCCCAATGCCGCATCGTCAGCCGTGTCAGCCCCCCCTCGAAACTGAGCTGCCAACATTCAACCTGTAACCCGAAAGTCACCGTCACGGGCCCCCATGTCGAAATTTCCCCGTCCATCCTCGCCCTCCCAGCAAAAGACAATCTCGCTTCACACCTTAGAGCAGGTACCAGGACCCAGCGGGGAAACAAGACAAGCCAAAAAACAAGCCATTATTACCGTCCGTTCGTCTTTCCCCCAATCTCTCCCACACGAGTAACACGCGTTGCCCCATCCTGGGCCATTTCTACGACAACCGACGCCGCCATTCCGCCGCTACAAGCTCGTCGACCAACTCAGGAGCAGCAGCCCGCCGCCGTCGAATGCATTGAGTGTCGCCGCAGGCTGAGCCGGAGCCTGACCCCCGAGCCCGACGCCGCGAGGAGGACACGCATAGGGGGCGAGAGCGAGGCGGCCCCTGTGGACGCGGAGGAGGAGTCTGATCCCGAGCTCGATCGCGACACCAAGAGGCCCCGGGCCCGGAGCCGGATTTTGGAGGCACTGTGCTTCTTGTCTGCTGCCGGCGGCGAGAGAGCGTGCGCTGCGGGCGCGGCACGACGACGAGGCATGCAGACGGCAAAGGGGAAGGCCGAGGCGCAGGGACGAAAGGCCAAGGTGGGTTTTTGTCTGTCGACGTTGCAGCGGAACCGCATGATGGACAGACGACGGGGGGCTAACACATGCCTGATGGCCATTCCAGCTTGCCACTTCGTATCAGGAGCTTCTAGAGTGAGTGTTCCGTGCCTCCAGTGGTATCGCGCTGTGGCTTGGTTGCTGACCGAGGTGGTGCCTCTCTGCAGCGAATTCTCGAGCAAGGACCTCAAGTCTGTCGGCAATTACACCCTCGGCCGCCTCATTGGCAAAGGCTCCTTTGGCAAGGTCTACCTGGCCACCCACAAGCTCACGAATGGCTCCAAGGTGAGTGCTTTTGCCATTCACATGCACCCATCGACACTCGACTCTTGCTAACGGGCTTGTTTAGGTTGTCTTGAAGTCGGCGAACCGGACCGACTCCAACCTCGCCCGCGAGATCCACCACCACCGCCAATTCGTCCACCCCCATATTGCCAGATTGTACGAGGTGATCGTGACGGAGAACTTGGTGTGGATGGTCCTCGAGTACTGTGCAGGTAAGGGTTCTATGGATGACGCGAACTTGGACCCTCCGGTTTTCTCGACAGGTGAACTGACACGTGCGGACTTTCAGGTGATGAGCTCTATAACTATCTGCTCGACCATGGCCCCCTACCCGTGGCCAAAGTGCAAAAGATATTTGCCCAGCTGGTCGGCGCCGTCAGCTATGTCCACATGCAGTCATGTGTCCATCGCGATCTGAAGCTCGAAAACATCCTCTTCGACACCCATGAAAACGTCAAGCTTGTCGACTTTGGCTTTACGAGAGAGTACGAAGGGCGGACGAACCACCTACAGACATTTTGCGGAACAATATGCTACTCTGCGCCGGAAATGCTCAAGGGGGAAAAGTACGCGGGCGAGAAGGTGGACGTCTGGAGCTTGGGCATCATCCTGTACGCCCTGCTCTGCGGAGAGCTGCCTTTTGACGATGATGACGACAACGTGACCCGAAACAAGATCCTGACGGAAGAGGCAAAGTACCCCGAGCACTTTCCCGTCGAGGCTATTCCTCTCATCAAATCTCTTCTCTCGAAGCGTCCTCTCCTCCGACCGACACTGCCGGAGATCCTAGCTCATCCGTTCCTGGCAGAACACGCGCCGGCACAGCAGGCCATTCTCGAGACCAAGGCGCTACCCCCTTTTTCAACTCACCTGGAGAAGGAATGTCTGCACCGCATGCGCAGTGCTGGAGTAGACATTGACGCGCTCATGGAGAGTGTCACTGCGCAAAAATGCGATACCCTGGCTGGGTGGTGGACGCTGCTGCTCGAGAAGGAGGAGCGAAAACAGCGTCGGAGGGAAAGGAAGAGGAAAGAAAGAGAGGCAGATAAGAGCCTCCATCGGATCTCGGTGGCGTCGAGTCGCTTCGAGCGGATGCTGCAGGACGTGGACGAGGATGGTGGTCTGACGAAGCAGTTTATCAGGCTAGGAGAACCCGCCATGCCCAGGACCCGCGGGAGACCGGACCGAAGGAGCGCTCACTACTATGATCTGGCCATCCACGACATGTCGTACTTTACGGAGGGAAGTCGTTCGAATGGTCCGCAAACCCCCGATGAAAACGGACGCCATCGTTCTATTGACAGCCACTCGATTCGCTCGGTCTCGACAACGCGCAACTATCGACCCATCCCGCCGCCTAAGGAGGGCATTCTGCGCAGCGCCAGATCTCGAGGATCGACTCTGCACCTCGTCACCACCACCGAGTCCCTGGGGCTGGGCGACCACAGCGCTCCACCGAGCTCGCAGCAGCAGGATGACAGCAGTCTGCAGAAGGCGAAGAAGAAGCCTAGTCAAGCCATCATCGCTCACTGGAAGAATTGGACGCATTGGTTCTTCGAAAACACGACCAGAAGGCGGCGCGGGCATGAACGACGCACAAGTCGGAGCGTGCCTGATCTGCATAAGAAAGAGGGTAGCACCAAGAGCAGCAACGATGTCAGTCCTAGGCCGCAGACGAGCAAGTACCCTCACACGAACCCCCTAGGGGCCAATGCCACGGCTCCCCTGCCCAAAGGGGTCGTTGCGAACGGCCACTTGGGTAGGGCCAACGGGTCGTCCAGCTATGGTTCTCTCAGGGGAAGCGTAAGCGGGCCGGTGGGAACACCATCTCAGCATCCCTTGAGGCCTCACATTTCTACGTCGCAGCCTTATAAGCGCCAGTCACTGTCACCATCGCCATTGACACCTCGGGGGACGGTTCGTCGCTCATCCGCAGGCTTGCGCGGAAGAAAGTCGACTTCCTCTTCAGTATCTTCCGTCCGGTCAATGCACCACCACCATCACACCCATTCCAAGGCGTCTTCCACCAGCTCAACGGGCTCCGTGTCAACGACGAAAACACCGCTAGGCCGTGGACAGTCACCTCATCACTCCGTCAAGGTCCTCCCTGCGACGCCCACGGGCACTGCTTTCCCCTCGAACATTCGTCTTGTCCGCATGCCGCCGGTCAACTCCTATAACGAGGGTATGCCTTCAGCCCAGCCACAAGCCCCTGGTTCTCCCAATCCATTTGGCTCGGGTGTCATGTTTGCAAAGAGGAAGAAGAATATCTTCAAGGGGCCGAGTCTCAGCTTTGGGGGCCCTCACGGAGCCATGCGAAATGGGGCTGGTGGTTCCCATTCTCATTCCCGCAGTGGTAGCGCCTCGGGGCTGGGGCGCCGGTCAGGAGAGATTACCATTCAAGAGGAGGACGAAGATCACATGGGGGGTGTCGACGAGGAAGAAATTGAGGAGGTGGATGCTTTTGGGCCCGTGGTGGGCGGCCCTGGGGAGATTATTGAGGAGCAAATTCTCGAAGACGAGGCGACAACCCCTACGGCGGAGGTTCACAGTCCTTCGGCGATTTCTCCCAGAAACACGATTAGTAGCCGCATAAATATCCCTCGGGCGAAGGAGAACGAATGATGTCTGTCATCCAGCGACCTAGGAAGCGGAGCGGTCTGCTTGAAGAAAGATGGCAGATCTCGTAATACAGCGTAACATGAAACTACACCGACACAGCCAAGGGACATGGTGCCCTACGACAACCTCAGCTATTCTTTATCCTTAATCTTTATAATATTCCTCTCTTATCATTTCAAAGAACCGTGTTTGTGACGAAGATTGGGCAAGACACGCTGCTACTGTACATTGCACAGACACTCACACACTCTCACACACACATATCTGCCCTCACAACTGACAACCTTTCCCCTTCCCTCGCTTTCTTTCCTTCGCTGTTGTTTGAGGGTCAGTCTGAGGGTCATCGAAGTATGCAAACAAGAAAAAGAAGCCCTTTCATTGTTTTTCTTTTCTTTTCTCTTTCTTTGTGTGATATGTACAAGTAGTATACCCGCTGTGGTGATGGATAGCAAACGCTGTGTTTTGGTACGACTTAGACTGAGCTAGAAGTTTTTTGTTTTCCGCAAGTCGATAGAAGTAAAAACTTTTTCCTTGTTCCTCTAATCCGCTCGAGGTGTGTATTATGTTATGGCCTCAGCGCTCCAAGACTAGAATTCGCTCTGAAAATTACTTCTCTTTTGAAACTCAATTCTTGATAAAGCATAACTGATATATAGATGTGTATATAATGTAAACGGTCTTCCCAACGTGGTAAAAA
Organism: Trichoderma parareesei; assembly: GCA_001050175.1. Lineage (NCBI taxonomy): Eukaryota > Fungi > Ascomycota > Sordariomycetes > Hypocreales > Hypocreaceae > Trichoderma > Trichoderma parareesei. The sequence continues at coordinate 20,226 of LFMI01000467.1, read as the reverse complement.
GGGGTGGAGAAGGGTTTTTAATGGCTGTGAGCCTCCCGCTCATGCTGCTTCCTCATCCTCTCGACAATGGCCGAACGCTCTTCCCGGAGAGTGATCCACGTCCAGAACCAGGCCATCATTTCGATGAACATGAATGAGAAGAGCAATCTGTTGTGTAAATGATCTGCGCCAGAAGAAGCAGAGTGCTTTAGAAAAGGAGCTCCCCCGGGACGTCGTGCTGATGTCGAAGAAGAAGAAGAAGAAGAGAAGATGGGTGATTTCGAGCCGAAGCAGTAGGAGTATGCGACGAGGACCATGGAGAGGAAGAAGCGGAGGGGGGCTGCGTTGTTTGGGAATGATCTCCTGTTAGCTACAAACGCGATATCACGGTATGAGGGGGGTTCTGTAGGAAGGGAAAGTGAGGAGATATACGGACCTTGAGTGCCCCAGTAGTATAAAGCGCTGAATTCCTCGGGCATGGAGAGAGAGACGAGGTCGCTTATGCCGGAGAAGGCGAGGACGACGGCCAGGAGGGCGAGGGCGGGGCTCGGGACGTCGAAACCTCGGACGGCGGGCTGTTTGTACATAGATTGGTTAGAACCACGGATAGACGAGTAGTTACAAGAGAGATATAAGACATGGGGATGAATGGCAAGAGGTTGGAAGGGGAAAAAGAAGCTTACAATGTTCATGCTCTCGCCTAGGACAAAGACGAGGGCCTGGTCGTCGACGGTCTTGGGGCGGAAGAGGAAGAAGTAGGCGAGGGTGAGGTGGAAGAGGGAGATGGAGGTTATGATTGTGGTGGATGATATGAGGGCCATTATGGCGGTTTGTGTGTCAAGATTGAGCAGTTGCTTTTTGTGAGATGAGCCTTCTTGAGGTTGTAGGCGATTATAGGTGTCTGTAGTTGAGGGTGCGAGAGGTCGAGGTCGTGTTTTGGAGGGTCTGTATACGTGGCACGAGTCCTTCTATTTCGCGATCGCTCTGTTGGTTGAAGTTGCCGTCGTTGTAGAAGGTGGAAAAGCCGCTTCTTCTCCTGTTGAAGACTGTGAAGCAGACAGAATCGCTGGAGCTTTGGGGGGAGAAGAGGGATGGAGGAGAGGCAGCTTGAAAGACCATGTGGTTGATTTGGCGTCACATGCTGGAGTGCTCGGCAAGGAGGACGGGATTATTGCCTTATCGATTGGAGAAGAAGCTCTTTGGAGCTGCGACTGTGGCGCTGCGGGTGTGGCGCATCACGGATTTGATGTGGGGGTAGAGGGACATGAGGCTACTGAGCTGAGAGCTATGGGAGCTTGACAATATAATACATAGCTTGATGATGGAGCAAGCCTTCCCTTGAGCTGTCAACTCACCTCACCTCTCAAACGACTCACTCACTGCTCAGCGTCACCCAATCACGCATTTGATACTATCAGGTTATACTGGTCCCTATAAGAGACATCTTCACCATGAGCAGCCCAGACGCCCAGGGGGCGCCCCAGCTGGACAAGGCGCGGCACATTAAATACTGGCAGCGTTGCCACAAGACGTTCCTCCCAACGCCCTACACCTCCAATGACTCCACCAGGCTCACCTTTGCCTTCTTCATCATCTCAGCCCTCGATATCCTCTCCGTGCCCTTCACAGCTCAGGAACGAGCAGCCGTCCGGAGCTGGGTCCTGAGCCTCCAGCACCCCGACGGCGGCTTCTGTGGGAGTCCAACCCACTCCATTACTGGCGAACTGGCGTCCAAGGGGTCAGCAAATATCGCTGCGACGTTCTTCGCTCTGATTCTGCTCGGTCTGGCGGCGGACACGGAGGAGGAGCAGCGCTCGGCTTTTGCGGGGGTGAATCGCAGGGGGTTGCTGCGCTGGCTGAAGAAGCTGCAGAGGCGCGACGGGAGCTTTGGTCAGGTCTTGTGGGATGGGGAGCCGGTGGGCGGGAGGGACATGCGGCATAGTTATCTGGCGAGCGCGATTCGGTGGATGCTGAGGGGAGATGTGAAGGAGGGGGATGAGGACTGGGTGGAGGATATTGATACGGAGGGGATGATTGAGTATATCAGGGGTGTCCAGGTGATTTTCGCGGTGACTGGGGCTCTGGTTCATTGGTGCTAACTGGGGCGATAGACGTATGATGGCGGCATTGCCGAGTCTTCAACGGAGGAGTCTCACTGTGAGTCTCTCTGAACCTGAAGGATCTAAGAGCGTTAACTGACAGATTGACAGCCGGATACGCATACTGCGCAATCGCAGCTCTGGCGATGCTTGACAGGCACTCTGATTTTTTGGCGACGGGAGAGACAAGGCGGGCGCTGGATCGCGGCGTTGCAGATCGCGAGAGACTGCTCAGATTCCTCGCACACAGGCAGTTCAAGTATCTATCGAAGAAAGAAGAAGCCGAAGACAGCACGGTCAACTACCTCGAGGCTAAGCTGGGAGACTTGAGCCTTGAAGGCGGTATCCCCTACACGGGCTTCAATGGCAGGTGGAACAAAAAGGCCGATACGTGCTACACTTGGTGGGCATGCGGCACCCTAAAGGTGAGTTTCATTTAGGCACACGAGGCTTTCTTTCTTCTTCTTCTTCTTCTTTTTCTTTTCTTCTCTCTGACAAGAATTGATGTGCACAAGATGCTCGACTGCGAAGGCTTTTACGACCCTCAGCCATCTTGCAACTACCTGCTTGACATTACCCAGCACAGCATCGGCGGCTTCGGCAAGTCCGTTGGCGACCCTCCGGACATTTACCACTCTTACCTCGGCTTGACCACCGTGGCTCTGCTAGGCGGAGCTGAGCTCAAGGAGATTGACGCCGGATTGTGTTGCAGCAAGGAAGGGGTTGCAAAGCTGGAGGTTGCGAGGGATGGCCTGTTGCGGTCTCTGAAGGGGCAGAGGGAGCAGCGTGGTGGGTGGAAGGCGGATGAGTTTTGGGGCAAGGCCGCGGAGATGGTAAAGGCTAAGTAGGGGCGTCATTCTGCTCTGGCGTTGGCGGTTGACACTTCGAGAAGGCGATAGAAGCATACAATGATCAGTCACTATGTATGGGATTTCTGAGAAAGCTTATAATGCCAATACGATCATTTCCTAACGCTTCAAGCTAGGCAGGCTATCATGGAAGACAATCAATACTACAGAGTTGGTAATACAGAATCAAAAACAAACAATTAACAATACAAGGTCGGTGATACAGAATCAAGAACAGACAACCAACAGACATCAAGACTAGATAACCAGCCCATCATGCTCATCAGCATTCTCCATAGCCCCCTCGACATTGAATCCGCCAGAAACCACTCGGCACGGCAACTCGGGGATATCCTTCAACTCCTCCTCCCGAGCGTCCACACACCACTCCTGAAACTCGTCCTCCGTAAAAGGCAACATCTTCAGCTCGGCGTGCTGCGTCAAGAAGTAGTCCGCATCATGTCTGCGGAAACAGTACTGGATGGCGTCCTTTCCGTGCTTATTCTTCAGCACCATGTCCGCCGTGATCTGATCCAGCCGGTTCATGTTCCTCGTAAAGGCACGGTCCGCCTTTGCTACAGCCGTCACAATGGAAAGCCGGGCCTCCATGTACTTAACCAAATCAGGTGGGACGGGACGGTTTCCGCGACAGTAGAAGGCGAGCCGTTTCCAGTCCTCGCTGGGCCAGTACAGCTCCTGTCGCTGTGGACCTTCATACGCAGCCTCCAGCGCCGACTTTTGTATCCTTACTTGCACAAGAACAACGGGAGTCAGACTGCTACGTCGTCTTATGTAGCAGGCCTGCTGCTCGGCAATGTCCCGGTCTACGTACAAGTAATACGCGCTTGAAGAGCCGCGGGCGTTTCCTGGTGGGAACGTGGCGAGGGCGGAGATGCGACTGAGGTCTCTCCTGTCGTCGAAGAGATGGCGGACGCTTGCCCTGTCGACGCCCTTGTACAGGGTGACTGTCGTGTCCAATGGGCTTTCAGAAGCGCGCAGGATAGCCTCGCTCATTGCCGTTTCTTCGGGCTGGCTGGGGCGAGGAACAGCGTCTTTGGAGGCACTCTTGTCTGCCTGGCCTCGTTTCAGGGGAACTGATGCTGCTGCATCTGCAGCTCGCAGGTCCTGGAGAGCCTTGAACCTCAACTCGATCGTGTTGCGGACCCAATGGAGGCAGGTCTGGGTGAGCCGGATCTTCTTGAAGACGGGATCCATGATGGCCGCCTTTGTCTGCCTGTCGAGCCCGCAGTGGTTCAGGCATTGATGCCATAGCCGAAGGTTGTCATCACACGTGTTGGAGACGTGACCGAAGTCATACACGTGCTCGACAACTTGAGACATGAATGCTGTGCTCAAGTTGCCGTCGGGCTTGGTGGCGTGCGCTCTGACCAGTTCCTTGATTCTGTCCGCCCATATGAACTCGGCTGTTTCCTCGTCGAAGCCGAGGTATTCGAGTGTGTCTATAGACACCAGGTCCTTGGGCAGGACGGGGAGCTGCTGAGGGCTGCTGGTGACGGATGTTCCAGACATGGTGACTGATGGGAACCGGGGGGGAGGGTGGATGTGAGTCTGAGAGGTATGGCTGGGGTTGACAGCGGGTTACAAGTCAGGAGAATCTTGATGTACGCAAGTAGACTTGATGAAGAGGATGTGAATGGAGAGGGTGACAAGGAGATTCTTTTGGAGGGGATCTCGCCTTCTTATAGAGATTGCTGATGCTTGTTCCATGCTAGTGGACAATCCATATCAGCACGACTTCTCCGTTACTCAACAAAACAAGCTTGTTCGCCTTGAATTCTTCATCAGTTGATGGGCAGGAAGCATCGAAGTATGCAGACTTTTAGCCTACGTGGCTTCATAACAGGGCTTTTGGTCTTGAATCAGGATGCATCTCGTACATATACTGTCAAACTAGGAGATGGCGCCTTGGACAACTCCTGTCAAACGAAATATCACCAGTTCCTGAAAGTGTTGTTGTTGCCCTTGTGTGTCACCTTGGTGGGACTCTGTAGAATTCAGGGCTGTCGTGTAAGCGACGTCGCCATCGTGGTCTGCGTTTGCCCGGCACCTTCAGCCACCTTCGCTCATAGTGTTCATCTGGACACTCCTCGCTTGTCCCAAGTAGCCCTGTTCGCGTAGAAAGGCAGTTCGGCTGGACGCCGCCATCCTTGCCGCGGTATGTGGCGCTTGTTGTAAAGGAGCTTCAATCGCGGCCTCGAATGCTTTGGTACACGGTATACAGTTGAGATTGTCCTCCGAAGCGAGCTGATTTCGTCTTCCCAACAAGGCTGTAGGCAGCCTGAAAAGACTCTTTGCAAAGTGAAGGACAGGCTCTGTCAGAGGTCACAATCAGACTCGGTCCGGCAACATCTTTCGAGTGTTGGCAGATACGACGGAGAGTATTCCGCCGAGTGGTTTCCGAGTGCTCATTGTCTGGGTCAAAACTTTATCGTCAAGGCACTACGACCCGAGATTAAGCCTTCTCTGGTAGTTTTTTGACAACTCGGTTCCCCGAGGAGGAAAAGGAAGTGGGAAAAGGCGTCTGAAACTACGAAGCGAGGCAATCGGTAGGTGCCATTGTCTTGGAAACAGATATGATTATTACTCCAAGGGTAGAAGCGTAAGTCTATCAGTGATACTAGAAGGAAATAGTGCTAGTAGCAGAGAGTAGTGATGTCTGTTCTACTTCAAGATCAAAGTAATTAAGCGAGTAACGCTACCTATATAAAGCCTGTGTGCTCTCTTTTTCATCCATCCCTCTTCTTTCCACCTTTACCCATCATTGTTCTTCCCTCCAGCAAAAACATGTCTATCCCAGCACTGCGCAACGGAGAGGCTCCAGCCAGCCAAGGCCTCCCAACCTCTGTCTTTATCCCTAGAGAGCTTGTGTCGTTGGCAACAATCAAGTATCTCGGGTATAACGACGAGGCAGCCGCTGACATCTGGGGTCGCTGGACAGCCCGATTTCCGAGTGGCCAACCCCAGGAGCTGGAACCCGTCCTTGGGAAGCCGTTCCTCAACCCCATCATTGAGTTCTCCTACTATCGATTCGACCTGGATGCAGACGACGGCGACGATAGCAAGTGGCTCGATTGCATGGGCCAGTGTGGCATCAACCAAGCCACACACACGGCCATCATGGACCCCGTATACAAGCGAGTCCGGCTCACCCGATCCTGCCTCCATTGGCTTCGCGACACCATGAAGTTGCGTTACAGAGCTCTGAAGGAGGTCCTAGAGGCGCGAGAACGGGGTGTATCTGCAATGCCCCCTGAGCGCCCTGCATCTCAGCAACATGGTGCACCGACTGCAGGTCCTCCGGGTGTTTCCACAGACTTTGCCATGTCCGAAGCCGCGTTGTTCGCCGTCCCTGCCATGACCACTCTGTACAAGAGTGTTGATACGGCTAGCATACCTCACCTGTTTGACAAAGATGGAAACGTCAAAACATCGCTGATCTCGCCACAAGCGCCCCTACCGATTTCTGCGGGCGAGAAATCTCCTATACCTTCGCCCTTGAACTGGACATTGCCCTTCTCGATGCCTGCTGGGCAAAGGCTCGGAGCAATCTGAGCTGCATGGTCATCGTTCAAGCGACGCTCTGGAATTCCACAATCCGTGATCTCTCTGGGCAGGAGCTTCAGCGTGTATACTGGCCAAGCGAGGAATGGAAGCAGCTTGTTTTCTGTTCCAGACGAAGACTCAGGCTTCCTCCTGAGTTGCGCAGGTTTAAAGAGGCTTCGTTAATCGTCGGCACAAGTGCGACCAAGTCAGATACGGTGTACGGCAGGATGGACTGCCCCCACGAGATCACGGAAGAGATGGTCTACAAAACGAAAGATGGGCGAAATGTAGTTCAATGTATATTCATCGGTGACGATGGGGAAGATCTGTTGACTGATAAAGCAGACATTAAAGGGTATATCCTGACAAGGGAGAATCACGAGCAGTGGCTTAGAAGGGAGGCTGAGGATAGATGAGTCGTCTCGCGGCTATTATAGACAGTCTAGGTGTAGCATTTGATTATATATGCTCTACGTGTAAGAAGCTCTTAGCTATGGTATGAGTCTTGGGGCGATGTTATTGTCTTTCATCGCAATATCACTTTCAGTTCTGTCTACCTAAACATTTTACCGCACTTTACTCCAGACAAATAATAACAGAGGATGGGGCATGGACGCATCGCTTGTCCCCAGGCATCAATATGCTATGGACTTGAGTGAAGCAAAAGAGGGAAAGAAAAAAAAAACGCACAAGGCAAAGAAGTCGTTAGGTAGAGCACATTTCCTGCAATCCACGGAATGTTATCAGAGTAGAATTGATAGCTGAATAGCTATGATGTTAATTTTCAACGACTTCAGCGGCAGATACTTGAAAAGCAACCTGGCTGGTAGAAAATAACCGTCCATTCAAGCCTCTGACCTGACTCTTTGGCATGGTAGCTGGCAGTACCTTGAGTGTCTGCTACTTTATGTATATTGACTGAAATAACTTCAAACAGTATGTCACCATCTTTGATAACGCTGCCTTCATCTACCTCAATGGCCCTGGACCAGTTCGCCTTCTCTTCACTTGACGCGAGCAGTCGTTGTGTTCGACTCTCTGGAGCTCCCGTTCTCTCAATAAGGAGGCCTCTTGAACTTCTTGCAAACCCCCATAAGCCACCTCGACGATACCGCGGAGCCAAAAGAAAAGCTACCCTTCTTCCCGCATATTCTTGAACACATCATCCATGATGATATTCTGAAGTTCCTGATCGATACCCCATTTATTCATAGACGCGATCCACGTCTCGCCTTCGTCTGACCATGTGTCCAGTTCCGCCTTCCGGTCGGCCAGGAAACCAATGGCAGCATCGAGGAAAGACACGCCATTGACAGGCTCGGTCTCAGCAATCGGTGCGCCCTCTGGAAATTTGATGACCCATCGAGCCCATATTCGCTCAGCCGTCTCGTCGTTGAAGCCTATGTTTTTGAGCGAGGCCATAGAAATTAAATTCTCGGGGATGATGAAATACGCCTCGGGAGCTACTGACGGAGGACTCAGGGGCAGGTCCACGTAATCAGGGTGGTTGTAACTGTATCTGCTCAAGCAACGCTTGTGGAGCAGGATGAGTCCCGGGGTATCTGCAGGGCCCATGAGACCCTCGGCCAGAAGAGCCTGACGGTCTCCGGGGGCAAGGATGGACATGGTTGCAGCGACTGAGGGAAGAAGAATGAGGATAGAAGAGGCAGACGGTGAACTGGAGGAGCAACGGACGAGACCACAATCTTTGCAGTAAGTACGATAGACTGCGAAGAAGCGGCTGATGTTGCGTTTTGTGGTGTAAAGAGAGTTGAGGGAGATGAAAGGGTCAAGGGGCTGGAAGAGAGCTTTATATGCCTCCAATTTGTCGTGTCATATATTAGGTAGGTATAGATGGTCCTGACTTTGAGTTTGAGGCTTCCGAATACGCCAGTTGTGAGCCTCCAAGCCACCAGACCTTACCTATGCAACGCAGTTACCTACTACCAAGGTGATTAATTAGCATGCAAAGAAATTCGACGGACTTGGCAATTCAAAGGCAGAAGATGCTGGCAACGTCGTACGAGCTGCATGGCTGTTATGGAGAGCTATACTCTGATGGGAGAGAAGAACCATGACCTGCTTTCCTTCATGTTCCCT
>LFMI01000465.1:1776-12251 GCA_001050175.1 Trichoderma parareesei | reverse complement strand
GGGGGGGGGGGGGGGGAAGAGGGTTCGCCCTGCTTGAGAGCCATCTGGGGCCTCGCCAGCACGCACCGGCACAATCTGGCTAAAACATAACTCTGAATTTAAGCCTCTTCTCATGTCTCCCATGGCGGGATCTGGGGTCTGCCTCCCCTCTGCTTGCCTTTAGAGTACTATGTATGTAGTAGTGGCACTGTAATAGTAGGTAGTACTAGATGTCCGGCGGTGGACCCTGCAGAGGAGGAGGAGGAGGAGGAGGAGGAGCATGAGACGCTGAGGAGCATGAAATGAACTTTTTAGTCGTTCGTTTAAAATGTGCCTCAGCCGCGTCTAGAACCGGCCCATAAGCTGACGTGCCCCAATAGCTTAAAAAAGCGCAACACTTGACGCTGGTAAAATCGTCCGGCTAACGGATAAAGGGTTCACATGTCGACAGGGGTGGTGTGTCCGTCTTTTCTATGCGGGATAGTACAGTACTGTAGTCTGGAGAGAGGGCGGGACTTGAGAGGCTTGGCCTGGGAATCTTGCGGTCCCGGGGAACGAGGCTACATCTTTTGTTTCCCGGTTCTACTATCTCTCTCACTGTTTTCTGGTTTCTCTCTTGATGTAGTTGAGTATCATGAATCGATCAAGATGCGACGGATAGAGAGAACTCGATAGGATTCACCAAACTTCTTGTCAAGTAGGATCATGACGACTAATCAACCGCTAGGGTATCGGCCTCTGCCACTTGCAGTTAGACGACGACAGGCACAGAGAGACCCGGCTGGCGCGCGCCAAGGCCCCGACTTTGGCTGGCGTTGCCCTTTGGTGGCATTTCCATTTAATACGATACGAAGTCATGAGAGAGTAGTAGTAGTAGTAGCAGCATCAGTGCTCGTACTACAAAGACCCTGCTTTTAATGAACAAATGGCCATCTCGGACCATCCTTGTCCAGCTGCTGCACGAGTACCTTATGTACATTACTTTAGTATCAATATGTACCTGCCGTACAGGTGCACCTGTCTCGTATCAGCGTGTCTCGTCTCAATTTGACCGTGTCTCACCCACGCTTGTCTTGACCGCCGTCCAACCACCACAAAACAAACAAGCAAACAAACAAGCAAGCTTCTTTCCAACCTCCATTGCCCTTTTTCCCATTGAACAACACTATACCTACGTGTATTACTATCCACTCCAAGTTCTGCACAACCATCGCGAATCAAATGTCTTTGTTCACCACCTCTGTGCCTTGCACGTAGTACTACCTACCTACCTACCTACCTACCTACCTACCTACCTACCTACCTACCTACATCCCTTGTATCACACGTGGAAGCAAAGCCAAGTACCTACATACTACTACAAACGACCACGACCGGCTAAACAGGTGCCTCAGCATTGGCCAACTTCTACACACGGCAACATTTTCTTTTTTTTAAACACTCTTTTGAATCGGCAGATATGGAGTGCAGCGTCAGGCTATATAGTATGTACCAACATGCATGTGACATTCAATAGTTTGTGTACGGAGAGACTTGGACGTGCCTAAAAGGGCATGTGGCCAAACCCCAGACAGCGGGATATATTACCGCGACTCCGCACTCTGGAGCTACTTGTACATACGATGAACGCCAATATGCATATGCTTATGGTAAGGTATGTCAATCATCCGTAGAGATCGACATGATAGTCAAGAAGGGATCTGATAAGCTTAAGCGACGTGAGCCCTATAAGCATATATAGCATATATTAATGCTCAATTTTTGTCTCTGCAAATATAGACCGAGATAGGCTCCAGTACCCTCTGTCCATAACTCAATAACGGCCCTTTTATTAAATAATCTCTGGGAATGCTTCTTGTCAGGATATGTCTGCAGCCCAGCTTCTTCCCAACAGCCCCTAGACTATTATATTCCCATCAAAAGCTACACATTCGCTCCCCTATAGAGCCTTTGACCTCCGCCTTGACCTCTTACCACTCTGTATTACTTGAAAATTCACAATCTCAAATTTCACTCATTCACAATCCCATCTCAACCCAGCAGAGCACCACCAGCGCATACAAAGCACATATACTACCACCTCCCCATTCACGTATAAACTCCACGAGACCTCGCCACGGCAATATAACATCCTGCCTCCTATCATCATCAAGCCCCCCCTTCCAAAGCAAAGTCCGTCCCCAAGCCTAGCCGGCACCTTCTCTCCCGGCGGTTAAATGGCATCTCTCCCCCTCCGTCACCCCTCCCGCCATGCCATTGTCATCCTCCAAGTTGGCTACTAGCTGCATGCGGGGGTTGTTCAAACAGGCCTCCAAAGCATGCCTCATAAACCACCCTCTCAGTCTCTCACTACTTTGAAAAAAAGCATGTCTACCAAGTCCTCAATACCAAGGGAATCAGATTCTCGAGCAATGTATATTGGAACGTATACCGTAAAGCCAAGGTATAGGTAGTAATGCTAATACAACACACTCCATCCCCCTAGACACCGTGGTATCATTGGACAACCCTCGTCTACAATTTCTCTCTTGTTGATTATCCGACCAAAAAAAAACTCCATCGTATGCTTGGACATGGCCTCAAACAAAGCGTACCTCGTTGAACAGGCCTGCCCTGACTTGCATCAAACTAGCCAGCTCCATCAGGAACGCCTGGAAGATGAGCACATTGGTAATGACGTGCGACACCGACACCATGTTCTCCTCTTGCGCCGGGCTAGTCGGCTCGGCATGGTCCGTCGTCTCCGTCACCACCGTCGGCTCGGTCGCCACCTCGCTTCGGTCCGCGCTGCTGTCGTACCCGTCCAGGTTGGCCAGCTCCTCTCCGGAGAGGACCGGCTCGGGAGCACGCTCCTGCTTACTCTCCAACTCCACTGGTTTGGGCTTGGCCGGCTCGGCCGGCAGACCTACCCGCCGGGCCAGGATGCTTTGATCCACGGCGGCAAAGTCGGCCGGCTGGGCGACCACAGAGCCTTGCCTACTGCCTCGGTGTTGTCTGCCGGCCTCGGACTGAGCACTGGCGGGCGACAAGCCCCGGTTCAGAGCACCCCTGTTGGGGTCGGGCAGCGGCTTGGAGGTGTTGGGCATGGGGCTGGGAGAGAGCAGGTCCGAGACGTTGTAGCCCGGCGTCGACGACCCAGACCGTGCCCGAGTGCTATTCTTGCGCTCTCTGGTTGTCACAGAGCGACTGGGGCTTCCCAGCTCGGAGAGCAACCGCTGAGCGAATCCCTCGAGGCCCGACGGGCGCGACGGGGACACGGACCGGATCATGTCGTCGAGGCTGGAGCTGGGCCGTTCTGGCGTCCTTTGCTGAACGGGGGCCGGGGGATTGTCCAGGATCGAATCTGCAGTCTGGAAGGCCTCGCGTCGCTGCTGAAGGAGCTCGTCAAACCGAGGCACCGTCTGCCTAAAGGCCTCGACTTGGTCGCAAAGGCGCTTCAGCACGACGAGGATCCGGGGCAGAGACTCCTGGGTCCACTTGGGGCGCCGCCTGCACTTTTCCATCGATTCCAGCCGGTCCGCCTCTGTGTTTTTTGAATAGCTAGAGAAGCCGCCCTCCGAGCTGCCGTCATCCTGCGAGTTGAGCTCGTCGGCCAGCGACCGATTGCCGGTTTCCGTCTCGGCATCTGCTCCCGTCTGTGTTCCCGTCTCCGTCGCTTCCTCGCCTTCTCCCTCCTCTTGCTGTGGCTTTGTTTCCTTTCTTGCCTGCGCTTTTTGCTGCTCATCCTCCTCGTAGACGTAGCTCTTGGGGTTCCGGGCCAGCCAGCCCTCGATGCTCATGTAGCCGCAGATTGCCATGTCAATGATGGTATCGGTGACTGACAAGTTCGTCTCCACCGGATTCATGAAAAAGTTCTCCATCAGGTCCAGGATGGAGTTGAGCAGGAGGTCGTCGTGGCGAAGCGTGTGTTCCCGCACGTCCTTGGGTGCGCCTGGTAGACTGTCTGGAATCGTAGGCAGCTTGTGGTTGTGCTGAGACAGCCGTGGGGCGACCAGCCTGAGGGAGCACGGGTGGCTCTCAAGCCGGGCCATGGTATCCTTCAGAATGCTCTCGTACGTCTCGTCAAAGTCATCTCGACCGCCAATGCTCTCCGCCAGCGCCATCAGGTACTCAATCTCCTGCTCGTGGGCGCCCACAGTTCGATTAATGTTATTGCTTGGGAACGAATCGGTCCGGAGGAGGGTGAGGACTGCGTAGCGATGGTGCCTCTTGACGATGGCCGAAACCAGCTGGAGAGTGACGTAGATGGTCTGCTGGTTGCGCGACCTGAGACAGGCCAGGATCAGATCGACCAGGTTGAACAGCAGCGGGGTCGCCGTCGTGTCGGGCTTCTCCGCCATCATGGTCGCGAGATCCATGGACTTGCGCTGCCGGGCGGCGCTTATCGCCGTCTCTGAAGGGGGGCTGTGCGAAAGGACGGCGTCGGGCAAAGCCAGGAGGTAGTGGAGAATGAGGTTGATCATGTCGGGGTGGTCGAGGGACTCGATGATGCGGCGGAGGTAGGTCAAGACGGCCACGGACGAGCCTCCGTCTATATCGGAAGACTCTAGCAAGGATGGGTATCTAACAATCGTCGGTCAGCGCAAAACATGGGATGGCGCAAAGGCATTTACCGACTTACAAGAGCTGCTGTAAGAAAATGACCTGGAAGTGTTCGAGGAGCGTCGACTTGACCTCGACTGACTTGCAGTGGTTCAAGACATCCTGCCAAAACAAAAGGTGCGACAAGAACGTCTCGAGATGGGACTGGAACTCGGCCGAGCACGAGCTGACGATTTCGTAGTTGGAGGTGGGGTGTTCATAGTCGGAGAGGGCGAGGATGGGCGGCAGGTTGTTTGGCAAGTGATCGATGACGAGCTTGCGACTGAGCTGGCTGTACAGGGCTCCCAGCCCGGTAGCCATGAGCGTCGACAGGTCGCTCTCGACGATCCATTGCTCGAGGGACTCGGAGCTCGAGGCGGCCTCGATAATGTACAGCAAGCCCGTGCGCGCAAAGTCGCCCACCTTGCCTTCGTGGTGGATGTAGTCCATCAGGATATAAAAGAGTGGGAAGTCGGCTCTCTTGGTTCGGCCAGCGAACTTGTCACGAACACTCGCCGCGCGGTCGCTCGGGCGGTTGACGTCCTGCTGCGTCTTGAACCAGGCAGGGAGGATGTCGGGATCCAGGCGGATCTTGGTGGTGATGTTAAAGGCCAGCTCGACAACGCGCGACTCGGTATCCAGCCCGAGGCGCGCGCTGTTGACGCCGGTGATGCGCACCAGCAGATTGGTCAGGCTGGCGGAAAAGGTGTGGTTCTCGACAAAGGCCTCCTCCTCGCTCTCGATGAGGGTCGCGAAGAAGAGGACGGCCTCCTTGATGATCCATTCGTTGTATGACGAGGTGGCAATCTTGCCGATGGGCACGTATATCTGCTTGATGGAGGCATACTGGATGCAGGGGTGAGGCAGCGGGCGGCGGCTCTCGTCGCTGAGGATGTTGGTGAGCTCCTGAAGCCTGATCTCGACCGTCTCGGCGGCGTCAATGTCTTGGGACAGGTTGGTGGATTTGCGCCAGATGGACTGGGACAAACGGGCACGGATTCGTCAGTACAGGCACAGGCACAGGCACACAACGGAGAGGAGGAGCACAAGGGCCAACAGCTCGAACTCACCAACAAGCCGGCGTACTCCTTCTCGAAGCGATGAAGACGCTTGGCAGGGTCCTTTGCCTGGTCCTGACGAGAGCTCCCGGAGGAGAGGGGGCTTAACAAGCGCGACCACTGCACAGACAAGGATTGTTAGAACTTTTTCTCTTGGGTCCCAGCCTCGTCGTCCTTCCTATATGCCTCTTCTCTTTCGCGTCGGGGTCGAATCGGGGGGGCTGCTCACGAAATCCATGGCTCTGGCCGAGTCATGTCTGGCTGACGCTCTCTCTCTCTGACGGCAGCAGGTTCCAGCCGATGCCAAATGCCTCGCAGCTCGTCTGAGGCGCGGGGAGGGTCCGATCACAGGCGGGGAGACGCAGAAGGTGGACGAACAGAGACAAGGAACACGCTTAAGCACGTTGTCGATGCTTGGGGGGATGAAGCCTGGCGAATCGCGGGCGGTGAAAGCGGTGGGGTAGCTGGACCTGCTGGTCCGCGCGTCTGGCCGCGGGTCCTCAGGTACCGTGTACATGTACGAGTACTCGATCCTGTCCAGGGGCAGTTGGGCGGCTCTACAGCACCAGCACGTGCGCTAACAAACGGTCCGTCTTTAGGGCCCGAGTACCTACATGTAGGAAAACAGCCGAAGTCAGGATCGTTGTAGGGTAGGCTCTTGTTGGATTAACGGGCACTCGAGCATCGGTAAGGTAGGTATGGATGTAAGTCATCCAATGACTTGCAGGATCAAACAGCTCAGCATGCGTGTAAGAATGACATTGTGGGTATTAAACGCGCTGCATGAAGGGGATACTGGACAGGCATGTGATGTGTCATCTACTGCGGCTGAGTGTAAAATGCTGGCATGGGCATATACAGGCAAACAACATCGCTCAGGCAAGAATGGAAGCAGTAGAACAGTCCTCACCCATGTGGCTACCCAAACATTTACAATATTGATTTCGATAAGTAAAGTTGCTGTATTGTGTTGAGTGTTTTCATTTAATTTAATACTATATGTACCTTCACGTGCCGCACTCTGCTCAGCACAACCGCTGTCAAAGCTTCTGGATACTCCTCTGCCCCTGTACTTGACCAGCGTGAAGGCTGAACACACTTCACGCCTTGGTATAAGTGTGATTTTGCTCAATCAGCCCTTCTCATCAGATACTTGCAACTAAATAGCAATCTAGGTATCTTATACATGTGATAACCAGGGCCAAAGTCTCCGAGGTCGCGGCTGATGGCATGAGACCCCTGCCTGGACCCAGCAAGGAGCACCAGATATACGAGGACAAACATTTCAGACGGAAAGATGCAGCTCAGCTAAGTACTTTCAGCTACTACGCATTCTGTTGACTACCTACTGTAGGTACCTACTTTAAAAGGATGGAAAGCTCTCCCAGATGTGAAGGAGGGCTCTCGTAAGGGTACATGTATGGGAGGAAATGAGAAGCAAGAGACATGCACTCACAAGCACAGGAGTGCAGGCAGGTTGACCAGAATGCACCTGTACTGCTGCTCAACATATAAATACCTATTGGTAACTTTGTTTAGAGAGTAACAAGACGCCATTCTTCATGATACACCATATCATATCTTGACCAAACACATCACTAACAGCACTCTTCGCATCTCACCATGAAGTTTTACTGGACATTGTCCTTCTTGGCTGCTGCCAGCAGCGTCACCGCACAATCACCCTGGCGAGGCGCCTCCCAGAGACTCACCAAGGCCTTCAGCAACCGTCCCGACGCCCGGCAGTTCCAGCAGCCAAAGGAGAGGGCAGCGACTGTAGCCCCTTTGCCACCAACACGGTTCCTGGCTGATGCCACCAAGAGTTTGTTACCCGTATGGTACTTTTACTACTGCTGCCGTGGCTGATCATATCCCAGAGTTTGCCGTGAACGGCAGCACCATTCCCGATGTCCAGTTCGATGTCGGCGAGTCGTACGCGGGCCTTTTGCCAATCAGCAACAACACGGAAGAAAAGAGCAGCCTCTTCTACTGGTTCTTCCCCACGGCCAACCCAGAGCATCAAACAAAGGAGGAAATCACCATCTGGCTTAATGGCGGCGTATGTGCTCCTGTACCTCTGCCCTGTTCTGTTGCTGACACCAATAGCCCGGCTGCTCGTCTCTTCTCGGCCTCCTCAAGGAAAACGGCCCCTTCCTGTGGCAATCTGGCACGCCAGGCCCCCAGCCTAACCCCTGGAGCTGGCACCTCCTCACCAATGTCATCTATGTCGAGCAGCCTGTTGGTGTCGGCTTTACCAAAGGCACACCGAGCATCACCAACGAAGACGAGCTGGCCGCCCAGTTCATGGGCTTCTGGCGCAACTTTGTCGACCTCTTTGGCTTGCACGGCTGGAAGGTATACATCGTGGCCGAGTCATACGGCGGTTTCTACGGCCCCTACATTGCGAGCAACTTTATCGATGCCAACGACGCCGACCACTTCAACGTGGCAGGCCTCATGGTCTACGACGGCATCTTTTTCGATGACAACCTGCAGATGAGCGTCCCGGCACAGTCGTACATCAACCGCTACAAGGAGCTGTTTGCCTTGGACGATGTCGTCAAGGCCCGCGTGGACAGCGTCGCCAACGAGTGCGGCTTTACATACTATTACAACCAGTATCTCATGTTTCCCCCCGCTGGGCCGCAACCCTATCTCACCCCTGGACTGGACCTGCTGCCCGATGGCACTGTCGTCGTCAACGAAACGTGTTACGACTTGTGGGATTACATCACAGACGAGGTGTACGTCAAGAATCCTTGCTTCAACATCTACAGCATCACCGACCACTGCCCCACGCCCTTCAACCCCCTTGGATATATGCCATACTTCAACCGCGACGACGTGAAGAAGGCCATCAATGCTCCCGATGGCGTCACCTGGAACCTGTGCAACAACAACGTGTTCAATACGACCGATGGTCATGATACTTCTCCTCCATCAGGCCTGAAACAACTCCCGTATGTCATCGACAAGACACAGAATGTCATTCTCGCCCAGGGCTCCCTCGACTGGATCCTCGTCACTGAAGGCGTCCTCTTGGGCATCCAAAACATGACTTGGGGTGGGGAGATGGGCTTTCAGAGCCAGCCTCAGGAGCCTTTCTACGTGCCTCTGTACGGCTTCTATCCCTACGATATCGGCTACTGGGGCCACAATCTGCCCTCGGGATCGGGAGTCCAAGGGACGGTGCATACGGAGCGGGGACTCACGCTTGTAGCAATGCAGCTGGCGGGCCATGAAGGGCCGCAGTATCTTGGCGCAGCCGCGTTTCGACAGCTCGAGAAGCTGCTGGGGAGGGTGCAGGCTTTGAACGGCACGGAGCCGTTTACGCTGCCTGCGTTGCGGAGCATTCCACAGCTGCAAGAGCCTCTGGGAAAGGGGATTGTGACCATTCTCTAGATATAGGTACTGTAGCGTGACAGACGTATAGGAGAACAGTATGTGTTAGACAGGCTTATGGGGTATGCTAGAGTCAATGAAGATGCATGATGTGGATGTCGTGCAGTTTTACCGAGAGAATAGTCGCCTCAGCAGATGCCTCAGGACCACGTTTCCTCCGTTGTACTCCCTCAGTTGCTCTTGTTCAAAGACCTTATGGTTTCTGAAGGTGTAATCCTTGAGCTCTTGGAGCGACTTGAACACCTCTGGAGCTGTGTTGTCCTCGGCCTCTTCACCCCCCTTTCTTCCCCAGTGGACCAAGTCGACAATGTTGACATGCGTATTTCGAAGAATCTGCCGTCTTGTCAGTATCATACATTCCCTGCACCGACTAGTAACGTGATGTTGAGAGAGGAGCAAACATACAGCTTCACATTTCTTAATGTCCTCTGGCGCATCGGCATGTCCTACAGCCCGGCAGAGCGTCTTCCAAGCCTTGGGGTCGTTCTCGTGACCGAACCAGAGCTCAACCTCCTTGGCGAGGGCCATTTGGTAGCGATCCCAGGCATCACGACCGGGGGCATCCTTTTTGGGCTTCTTGGGCGGCCAGCCTTGGGAGGACGCCAGTTGCTTCCAGGACGCGCTTGGGTCTCGGGAAGGTTTGTACCTGAAGTTTTTGAAGGAGGAGAAGAAGATGTCGAGGGGTGTTTTTGGAGGGGCTGGCTTGGTTGGTTTGGGCTTTTTGGGCTTTTTTGGCTTGTTTGGCTTTTCGGTGCCCTTTGGGGTGGTGGTGTTTGCGGGAGGTTGGTTGGTTGAGTTGGTGGGCGTAGATGTCGATGTAGTTGGTGGTGGCGGCGAGGAAGATGTGGACAAGGATGGAGATGGGAATATGACTGAGAGGAGATGGCCCTTGGGCTTGAGCTTTGTTTTGGATTTGAGGAGGTGGGTGATTCGAAGAGCCATTTCTGAAGAAAAAAGACTTCTTGCTAAGCCAACGTTTAGAGGCGAGAGAGAGAAGAAAGGACAGAATCGCAGAGAAAATATGGATGATGAAATAAAGAAAAGAAGAAGAAGGGCAGATATGAGATGGAGATGCAGAAGTGGAAGAAGTAAAGGTGAAGGCACAGACGGGCGCATATATACTGTACAGTGAGGTATGCGAAGCACGTCCCTTTTTTTTTTTTTTTTGTTCTTTTTCACTTTGCTCTCACTTTCTACCTAACGTTAGGCAGCAAAGATGCATGCAAAGCATGTAATCTGCCTTGGATATGCATCTGGTGCCCTTGTCGTGACGCGCCTATAAGAGGGGAAGTCGATTGGTCAATTCGTGTCGGGTTTGTTGTTGGACGTTTGGTGTGTAACCTCTGCATGCAAGAACACGCTGGGTCAACTACAACAACGCTGAGAGAAACGTACAGCATACATGTAGTTCCTTTCGAGAGATTGGATATCTAGCAATGTAGTGATCGATATCTT
>LFMI01000463.1:17220-27305 GCA_001050175.1 Trichoderma parareesei | reverse complement strand
CCCCCCCCCCCCCCCCCCCCCCAGATGCATCTCCGTGTTGCGCGAGGCAATCGACGCCAAAGGAAAAGGGACGAGCGCTTGCTGATGATTTACGCCAACAACCAACCCACGGGACATGAGCTCTGACGACGTATGTGTACAGGGTCGGCGACACCAGGACTGATGCTATGAATTGCAACGCCATCGCCGTCAGACCCTGGCTCTGCTGTACCTGCGTGCAACGAAGGCAGTACGCACTTCACCTCAATTCAGCATAAACAGTGATACCAAGAATAGACAAAGCGAAAGATGCTTGACAGCAGTACGCCAGATACTAGATCCTAGTTCACCTCCAGACACCTTCTAAACAGTCAAAAGGAAGCACAATAAACCAAATTCAAACATATAAGCCCAGCGCCAATCTATGCAAGAGTCTACCCATCCTTTCTGTTCTCACCTACCTTTTTCAAAACTCCCCCCATCCCATCAAAAATCGTCAAATCATACCCGCCCCCCATTCAAAAACCTGCGGCTCCCTCGTCGTATACCACCACCTCATCGTCCTCGGCGTGTCCTCAAACTCAACAAACAAGACATCCTCCTCCCAATTCCTCCTCTCAATCCTCTCCAACGCCTCCTTCACACTACCACCACCTACCGTAACGCCCTCCCCATATTCCACCTTGAAATTGCCCTCCTCCTTCTGCTCGACACGCAGGAACGCAGCACTCTGGTCATCCGTGACAAAGGGGAACAAGGCCTCCGCATCAGCCGATAGACCACGAACTATATCGTCTCGCAGATTAGCCCATTCTTGACCAGATATGCGACACCTCCTCCCTGGATCCTGTAAAGGTGCGTCTAGTCGAAGGGGTGCAACAGTGGGTACATGGGGGAGAATAGGGGTTGCCGTCGTCGTCGTCGTCGTCGTCGTGGGGGCTGGAGGAGGAGGAGGTTTTGGTGTGCGGAACATGCTTCGAAAGGTCGAGAGGTAGCGCTCCTTTCTGCCGTAGACGTAGCTCCCTTCGAGCTTTTGGAGAGTAACGTTGCGGTGGTGCTGGATCTCTGCTGCTGCTTCGGAAGGTATAGCAGGGACAGCAGCGGCAGAAGTAGAAGGAGAAGGGGTGCCGAATAGGGGTGGCGGAGGAGGAGGGCGAGCAGGAACAGCACGGCTCTCCGGCTGTCGTTTGGACTCGAGGCTGAGCAGTACAGGCCCTATCTGCTGCTGCTGCTGCTGCTGCTGCTGCTGCTTCTGTCCAGAACCAACCTTGTTCGCTGAAGAGCGCCCCGACGACGACGACCTCTCCCGCGTGCTGCCGTCATCGGATCTTGTCAGGAATAAAAGACGGGGAATGAGATACATGAGTCTACTCGACGAAGCAACCGACACCTCTTCCGAACCGAGAGCATCAGTTCCGTTCGTACCCACCGAAGACGTCAAAGACGAAGCCGAAGAAAACGACCAACGACTCTTCATGCCCCGATCCTCATCCTCATCATCGGCATCGCTATCCACATCATTGTAAAACGTCCCGTTGGCAGCAGCAGCCAAAACCTTCAACCTACCAACCTCATCCTCTCCACTTCCCCCCTCGAAACCAGAAAAGCAAGAAGAAGGACTCGGAGAAGAGCTCGTATGATGATGCGTATCGAGGTCATCAAGTCCAAATGCTTGCCGCCACATGAGCCTATCCCGGAACTCGATTCGAAACTCTTCGTATTCCCACCAACTGCTCTCCCCTCTTTGGATCCTTAGTGGGAAGCATATTCTCAGCGTAGGCTTCTTTTCCTCTGTCTTTTTCTTCAGGGGAGGAGGAGGAGGAGGAGGAGGAGGAGGAGGAGGAGGAGGAGCAGGAGGGATTCTCATGGTGGGCGGGGAAAAAGTGAAAGTATGGGATAGGAAGGGGAGGATCGTGGCAAAGTTTCCAAGAGGCATCTTGATGGCTTTTGGTTGTGGTCTGTGGTATTTGGGGGAAACGGGACAAGGTCGTGGAGGTTGGGGTGTTAATAAAGCCATGAAGAGAGATTGCTCATGGACATTGTGCGTTGGTGGTGAAGGGGGAATAGCTTTGGAAGATGGGGATAAGCATGGTGGACAAAGGCTCGCTGAATGGCTTCAACACTGGTTGTTGTTTCGCGTTGTGAACAGCTTTGCGTAAGCATTCAGCCATGCATTCGAAACATTCAGTCATTCACACTCAAGTCTCAGCAACTGTTCACTCGAGAGCTCACCTCCACAAACACCAAGAAACACCAGGGGACAAATAGAGCAAAAGATAAAGACTATTCCTGTCTTGGGCCGCCCTCCCGAGTCATGACTTTTGAGCTCTGACAACTATCTAATGGATTTTCAAACTAGATTTGGGGGTATGTACCTTATGTACTGTGTGAATGCCATCGCCAGTGACAGCTTAAAGGGGGAAAGCCCCGAATAAATCCCAAAACGCCTTTCCCATTGTTCGCCCCTTTCCACCCTCTCCTCTCTCACTTCACAAGGTAGGGAAAGATAAGTGCTTTTGTAGCAAAGTCGAGTATGATGCATACTCTGGTAGTTTCGATTGCGCGATGGTGTGTGGTGAAGGGGGTATTTGATTTGGTGTAGTCTTGTTCAACGCTTTGGCCTCTCCGCGTTGTTCGGCTACCTTTTTCGCTTTGGTAACGCTGTTCATTCGGCTTGCCTCTTTGATTAAAGTCAGCCTACATTCTAGAGGATCGTGGAGAACAGAGATCGATGGGGTTCTAACCTCTCCTGTTATCGATGCTCAGAGGGTTGAGCAGAGCGCTGATTTTCTACGCCTGGTTTTATGGAGACTTTGCCAATGACTGCCACTCCACGCCGCAGGTGATGCAAGCAAAAGACCAAGGCAGGGCGCCAGCCATCTGTTCAATGCTCTCAACTCTCACCATGCTGCTCAACCTAATCGTCGTCTCTTGGCCCCATGATCGGGGCTGTCGTTCAGTCTGAATCCATCTCGGTGAATCTCTTCGGTGCCCGTAGGACTGGGAGTGTGATGGGGGATGCCTTGGCCATTAGGCAGTCCGCCGTTGACGCCGCCGTTGACAGCCCCGTTAAGTCCGTTGCCGAGGGCCTCCGAGTCGAGGTTAAAGTTAAAGTCAGTCCCATCTCCAAAGGGGGCGTCGTTGAGGAAAGCGTTGCTATCGAAAAATTGGTCGAGGTCGACATTCGGAGGGTCAAAGTAGGCTTCGTTTCCGTCGTCCAAGCCGGGAATGTGACCATTCGGGCTCAGCGGCCCCAGGATGCCGCTCAGCTCGTGGATCTTGGCGTCCTGCTCGCTCTGCAGCCGCTTCAGCTGCTCGAGCTCGCTCTGGTTCGAGCTGATGTGGTGCAGGGAGGGCGCAGGCATCGTGGGCGATCGCATAATGGGCGAGAGCGATGGCGGGGCGGCCGTGCTCTCCTGTGCGGGAGACGGAATGGCTGAGGAGGCGGCTGTAGAGGGCAGGTGGGAAATGGGGTCAGATACAGCGGGCGTGGCTGGAATCGGCGGCGACGTCGTCTGTGCTGCAATGAGGTTGACGAGCGTGCTCCTCTGGTCGTTGCTCAGCGTGTTGGGGGCGTTGTTGACAATTTCGGCTGCTTCCGGCAGATCGAGGCCTGCCGAGCTGCTTGCGTTGTGGTCGTTGATAATCTTCATCATCCGCTCGTGCGGGTTCGCCTCGAGTTCCTGCCTCAGGGTCGTGTCCGACGGGGACGTGTCGAGCAGCTCCGTGACGTGCCCCATCTCCGGGTGGGCGCCAACGGGGTGGTAGACGGAGCTGCTGCTCGAGGGCGTCCGGGTGGGCGGCCCCATGTGGCCGACTTGGGGAATCGGCGGGAGTAGCTTCTGGGATTTCCTGGCGCCGGCGTCGCCTTGGGCCTGGAAGAAGTCGCCCAGGTCCACCACGCTGCCCTGGTGCTGCGGCTGCTGGTTCTGATTCGCCATGAGGCTGGAGATGATGTCGGTGACGTTCTGCGACGCCCCCTGGTCCTCGAGCGTTTTCCTGAAGACGTTGGCCAAGAAGTTGAGAATCGCATTGATCGAGTTCTGATGCCGGTCGTGCTGGCTCTGGAACATGAGGGCCTGGTTGTAGAGGTCGTTGTTGTTGCGCTGCAGGCGGTTGATGGCGCCTAGTATGAGCTTCTGCTGCTCCCGCACCTTTTGCAGCTCCTCCTTAATCAGGGCCATTTCCTTCTTGGGCAGAGGCGATGGTTCCGCTCCTGCGACGGCGGGCAGCGGGCGGCCTGCGGCGTTGGTCACCGGCGCTCCCTGGTGGCTTGCAACCTCCTCGTGGGCGCCGTCCTCCTCGCTGTCGCCATCGCCATCCTGGCCCTTGTTCCCCTTTTTGGACTTGCCGCCGCTCTTGGGCTTGTTGATGAGCCACAGGAGATTGGGGTGTCCTCGTCGAAAGTACGGATTCGAATACTCGCTCGGGCTCTTGTTCTTGCGCTCGCTCGCGCGCATCGAGTTGTCAGAGAGCCCCACGCACTTGTGGAAGCCGTACATGTTGAGCTGCCGGACAAAGGACGCGTAGTTGTTGTGCTTGAACAGTTCTGGGATGAGCGTTTTGGCGAATTCGTCTTCGTCCAGCACGATGAAGGAGTCGCCCTTTTCCGACCACCGGATCAAGTCTTCATTCTTTCGCTCCTCCAGGAAGCTGTGTGATGAGGTTAGTTATGGCACCAGCGAGAACGGGTAGTGGTGGACGACTTGCCTGCTCAGCTTTTGCACAAAAGGAGGTATCTGTTTTCTCTTCGCCTGTGCTTCTCGCTTGGCCTTTTGGGCCATCTCCTCCAACACCTCAATGTTGTCCTGTCCCGCGCTGTCCGCCGCGTTCTGCGGGACCAGGAGGCCGTCATCCCCGAATCCAGACCACCGGTCCGTGGAGGCATCGTACGCTGCTCGGAGATTCGTGGGGACCAGGGCGCGGTTCATCTGTCGGCGGGCGAGGGAAGTCGACGGGGTGCTGACGGCGGGAGGAAACGGCGGCGGCGCCTGCGCGAGGCCGTAGGGATTCTCGCCGTGCACAGCAGCGGCAGCGCCGAAGTAGTCGGTGGGATCGGGAACGCCGCCCATGCCGCCCCATGGCATCGCAGGGTTCGCAACGGCGACGGGCTCGGCTTCGTACGGTTGCTGCATGTTGCGTTGGATGGGCACGATGGGTGACGTCCCGGGGGCAGCTCGCTTCCGGGAGTTTGGGGCGGACATGGAGGGAGGTTTATATACGACCAGGAGCTGACTGTGTATCGTTGGGGGGAGGTGTGGTGTGCTGCGAGGCACGCGAAGGGAGATGATGCCCCGTCCGTCAAGAGCGGAAGCAGCTCCGACCGCGGTATTGGGATTTTGGGGGGGTGTGTGAATGATGCCTTAGCGCAGCGCCGCGGCCCAAGGGCAGGATGGGCAGCCTGCAGTCTCTCGAGATATTGTCGGCCGATAGTACTACTATGCTGCGGTCCAGAGAAACAGCAGACAGCAGATAAACAGACAGGGTTTGGCAGGGAGGGCCGTTGGCGCCTGGGACGTGAGGTGTCGAAGGGAGTGAGGTCGGCAGCTGGTGGGCCGATGGGATCGAGATCGAGACGGAACAACCCCGTGCTTTTCTGGCAAGCGTCGACCAGAGGAGCAGCAGCAGCAGCGGGCACGAACAGGTGGATCGCCCGGGCGCGCTGGGAGAAGCCAAACCGCCAGCAGCTAGTAATAGTCCTGGCAACAACTGCGAGGGTATGTACAGTATGACTGGGACGGATAGCACGCGGAAAGGTGTGATGGAGTCGCGCCGTGACAGGAGCAATTCGTCCGAAGATGTGGCTGGTCTGGCAGCGAGGCGGGCTGGGCGGCAACCCGAGCTCTGGGAATAAAATCTGCGGCGCGAAGCTGGTTAGGTTTCAGCCGGAGCTGCGTCTGCGTATCGACAGCGGCTGGTGGGGACTCGATTCGCGGCCGTTGCTCGGTTGCGCGCTGGTGATTCGTCAGTCCGGGCACCGCGAGGATGAGCTTAGGCGAGCTCAAAGTCTGCAGGAATGGCCTGATCTCTGCTCGCGCGGGCGATGGTTTGCAAAGTCGTTGACGGAAGATTGACGACTGCGAAAATGCTTTTGCTGCTATCAAAAAGTAGTCCGGCCAGTGGGTTCCGAGTCAGCAGCCCATTTTGCATCAAATGTCATCGCTGTCAGCCCCTTGGTCGGCCAATCAGCGCGCCCCGTGATAACGGGTGCAGTCAGCCTAGGCCGGCGGCACGTGACGATAAGCCGGCGCCGTTTGCCTGCCAACGCGCGAAATGACGGAGCTTCCTGTACTAAACAAAGAAACAGCCCGCGAACAAAGAACAGCTCCAGACGACAGTCCAGAACTTCTCGACAAGTGCGAAGATGCCGTCACGTCATAAAACCGTTGCCGGATCTGCTCCCCTCCTCGTCCTCCTCCTGATCTGTATTATCCTCCGCACCAGCATCTGGGCTGTCAATCCGCGGACCACGAACTAGGGGACTGACTAATGCAAAGTCAATCCTTGGGATGCACCAACAGCCTCAACAGCACCCCTTACTTTGTCGATGCTGAACTGCCCTTTACCTACCCATTACTCAACGACTCAACTGACATTGTGGCTTCTTTGTGACCCCCAAGCGACCCCCCTCGAGATGGTGACACTCAGCCAAAGGGAGGCCACTAGGTCGCAGAATCAGACTTACATGACATTGCATGCAGCAGAGCCCACACCCACCGACCAGACCCCTTGCCGGGCTTGCCCAGTCAGAAGCCGCGACGGCTTCCAGAGCGCCCCACCGAGCAAAATATGACAGCTTTTCGACTGTGGATCGAGATTCTGGGAAAATGGCATGGCTTTGTTGTCTCAGCTGTTGCCACTCTAGCTATGAACTGTTGTTGGACTGTTGTACTGTAATCTATGATCAATACGAGTAAGCTCCTCATAGCCTCGGCTACCCTGCCTTATCCAGAAATGCGTCCGGAGTTGCAAAAAGGATGATAAGCCACTCCTTCGAGTAGGAGAAGGATTGGCAAAAAGAACATGTCCTCGGTGAGGCTCGAACTCACGACCTTCAGATGGCCCAAACTATTGTTTGGATCATATGTTAATATGAGACTGACGCGCTAGCCAACTGCGCCACGAAGACGTTATTGAGAGCCATGGCGTTGGTAAGCCAATCTAGATAGCTTCGTTCCATGCTGTGACGAAGCCGATTTGTCGACTGGAGTCGGATACGAGTTACTGTACTAACGTCGTCGGCAATTGACGTCGGGTAGTTGCAGAAATACTATCGTACCTACAGTGAACAGCTACTTCGTGTGAGGCTGTCCGCCTGAATTTTGCCGTCATGATATCAAAAAGAAAAGTCAATTGCTCATCCAAATGCAAGGTGATATGTGTCCTTCTATACCTTCCTCTTATTACTCATACAAAAAACAAGGGGGAAAGGACCGACTACGCCCCAGCACGCGATGCTCCGTACGCCACACCGTAAAATCCATCGTCGACGCAAAACAGTCGTAATTGAGTTGCCGATAGAGAGTTCAGCATTCACTTGGCCCCTCTGCCGGCCAGAGAAGCAGCCCGGGCCATCTGGGCATTCCGTGCCTGGTCCCATGCCCGTCCCGACCCTCCAGCCCGGGCCTCTCGCTCCGCCCGTTTCTCCTCCTTGAGCGTCCGCGACTTCTCGCGTGGATCAATGACGACTAGCTCCTCTTCGGCTTTCCTCCGGTTGCTCAGATCCTTGCCCAGCTTATCTGCTGCGAATGATAGCGCATGTGACATCCAGCCTTCGTCATCACTCTCTTCCTTCTCTTGCTTGTCCCAAGAGGTGCAGCTTTGGCAGTTTGCGATGAAGTGCAAGTCGCACAGCTCTGCTTCATCTTCCTGGGCTGGCTTCTCTGCGTCGCCTGGTTCGTTGTTCGTGGGTGTCTCAATGGTCACCTCCTTCGACGGTGGGGCCTTTTCCAGTTTCGCCTGGAAGGCCTTTAACATGCGAAGAGATGCTTGCTCTTCGCTCGTCGAAGTGTTGTTTCCGCCAGGCCGCCTTTTCCTCCCCCGTATAGACGTTTCGGGTATCATAGCCTCTAATGCTGTCTTCTTCTTTTCCTTGACCGGTTCCTCGGAATGTATCGTTCTCCTCATGGAAGCCTTGAGGGCTGCTAATTCTTCGTTGGCTTTCTCCAAGGCGCTCTTTTGCTTGACCGGTTCTGGCTCGGGCGACGGCTCGGGCGACGGCTCCTTGCGTTTCTTGTGCACTGTTGTAGCTTTTTGCGCCTCTTCCCTTTCTTCTGCGCCGTCCATTGTGTCGGAAGCTGGTTCCTTCCCACGGTCATTACTTGGTCGAGTTTCGCTCCCCTTGTCTGCGTCCTTGGATGTAGACGCCTTCGTTTTTGGAGGCTGTTCTCGAGGCTCAGGGGCCTCCTCCTCGTCCATGACGAGTCGTGTGTCAAACTTTGGTTTCTTGAAAACCGGCACTTCCTCATCGCCCACCTCGTCACCAAAGCTGAGCAGCTGCTTTCCGCCTTTCCTCTTCTTCTTCTTTTCCTTTTCCACTTTTGGTTGCACTTGAGTCTGCGCCACCCTCGTCCGCTTCTTCATGTCCTCAAACGGGTTGACCAAGATTTCCACTCGTTCGATCTTGATTGGGTATAGCGGTCGCTCGGTTGCTTCGTCGACCTCGGACTCGCCAATCTTGGCCAGGTTGTAGATTGTGTCGCCGGCGACCCTGCCAAACATTGTGTTCTTGCCGTTGAGCTCCTCGGCCTTGTCCAGCGTGAAGAAGAACTGGCTGCCGTTGGAATCGGGCCTTCCCTCGTTGGCCATGGCCAAAATGCCGCGCCGGTTGATTCGGAGTCGCGAATGAAACTCGTCCTTGAAGTTGATGCCGTTTGGCCCTGCGTTCTGCCCGTGTCTCTGGTCCATGGGCCACGGATCCAGGTCGCCGGAAAAGGCACCGCCATCGTATATCGACTCGCCGCCATTGCCCGTCCCCGTCGGATCGCCACCTTGCACGATAAAGTTGGGCACGAGTCGGTGGAAGATGGTGCCGTCGTAGTAGCCGTCGAGGCAGTGCTGCAAGAAGTTGCGGCACGTCAGTGGTGTCTGCTTGGCGAAGAGCTCGACGTGGAGCTCACCCATCGTCGTGTGCAGGATCACCGAGCCCGTGGGCTGCGGCTCGAGGTTGTAGATGGACGACATGCTCAGCTGTGCGGCATCAAGTTGGTTTGGAAATGCGTGGTAGTTGGCAAGGCGCAGGAGCAGCGAGTTGAAGCGCGCGGGCTGGAGCTTTTGAGGCTTGACGCACGGTATCGCGCCAGGCCCACTGTTATCGATAGGGAGCAGGCTTGGTGCAACTCCAGCTTCAAAGTTGGCGCAGTCAGTTCTTGCAGATCATTCATTGTGTGCCTTGTTTGCGTCTGAGCTTCAGATGCAGGGACTGAACGGCACTTCATTGGCTGACCTTCTTTTGAGGCAAGGCAGTCGACTCTACCTTGGGATTGACGTCAGTCTGTACGCTGTTGACCCATCCGTTTATAGGCCATCTCCTCTATCCCGCCTTGACTTACATGGCCACGGCAGCCCCATCCTCTAAGAAAACTTGGAACCTGCATCTCCGAGGCCCAACCCTGGCCGCCATGGCACCAAAGGATCCATTTCCAGCACATGCGAATCTTGTTTTTCGATGGTCCCCTAAGTTCAAGGTCTTGAGCTTGGGGCGTGTGCTTTGATCGTGCACGGGCTGTTGGACATGGCAAACGAACCGATTGGCGGGAGCTTCCATGAGGGAGCCGCTCTCCTACGAGGCGGTTTGGCCTGTTAGTATTCGGGCCATCCCGAGGCTGGAGCACTAGGAATTCCAAGCTCCACCATGGAGGGAACAAAGAGAGGCATCGATCTTGTCGACTGCTTCTGCCCTCGGCTCACAGTGTCAGACTATTGGCCATGACTTGAGTGTCTCACGTCGGTCTCACCAGTCATCAGCCGTCACGGCAACAAGCCGGAGAAATCAACGGCACGAATCGCTCAGCTGCAGTGAAGCTCCAGGGGGGTTGGCAAGGCACGTCAGCAGCCCAGCCCCCCTAATTTGTCGGAACAATGGCCAGCTGCAGCGCCAATCCCTG
>LFMI01000463.1:0-12533 GCA_001050175.1 Trichoderma parareesei | reverse complement strand
GGTGGGGGGGGGGGGGGGGGGGGGGGGGGGGGGGGGGAGATTGTGGTTGATGGTGGATGAGCCCCGTTCCGGTCCATCGCGGGGTTTGTCAGTGTCGCAAAGCCCAGATACTTACTGTACGATCGATGGCTCTTGCGAGTATCACATATTACCAGGTATTCGCTTGTTGCGAATGGCATTGCAATCTGCCATATGTGCTACTTGTTCCTTGTTTGCAGAGATTCCAAGGCAGCAGGGCCAGTCAGTGGCATGTTGTCCCAGGGTATGCCTGTCCAAGCTGCGGCTATCGTATGTATCTGCATCACACGCTCTAATACCCATCTTGCATACTTCCTTAGGACCGGCGACATCCAGCAAAGCGAATGGCTGAGCTCTCGGTGAGACGGATATTATCGAGCTCGCAGGATTGCGCATGCCGGTTGCAAGGAAGCTGGGGAAGCGGGCTAAGGACTGCAGCACCTATTCCAGAAGCGACCTGGATCACGGGCTCGGACGTACGATTCGACCAACCAGCAAGGGAGAGCGAGGGCTTCTATGTACTACCTACCTAGTATCATATGGGCAATTCCTTGCTCAGTCTGGCTTCTCGTACCTCTACTTGCTGCTACTGCTGGCTTGGACTCTGGGGCTCTGGGGGTGGTGTGGACTAGCAGTACCGTACGAATCCTGCTTCTCCATGTTTTCTCCATCTTCTCCATGTCCCCCAGTGGGAACTAGGTAGGTAGGTAGCCAACCAGTGGCACAGAGAGCCACACTAATATTACCAGGTAAGTGATACGGAAATCGCCGCAGTGGCCGCAGAAAGGAAGCAAAGCACCAGACAATCTAGAGATGCAGGGAAGTCGGGTGTCATTTCGAGGCCTGGCGGGCATCTGGAGGGGGAGCGGGGTAATACTAGTATCCTGAGCCGCTGAAAAGGGAGGAATCCGAGCTGATTCCGGAAGCGGGAGAAGCCCACCTCGCATTCAAGTGGCCAGCCATTGGAGGCATCTCTGCATCTCTGGCTAGGTAGGTAGGTATCTTTGTTGTGTGGCTTCGAGATGCATCTGCCGGACATATGGATTGATTTGCGATATAACATGATGCGCGCTGAGAAATGGGGGGGCCACCGCGAGAGACACGGAACATCCCGCTCACCGGACAGCTCCCGTTGAGGCTTGATTTGTATCGGACATTGTGGTGAAGCAATGACTCGCCTTGGGAGGTGCTTGGCGTTGGCGTGCGAATGCGACTTTTGACGATGAGATGCTTGGTTACCTATCTAGGTACTCAAGAAGCACAATGAGCGAGATCATGAGGACTCACGGCCGGTTCGGGGTTCTTGAGAAGCTCGAGGCGGTTTGATTACAAACGGCGCATCGCTGCATGACTTGGCCACCACGATGTCTTGACTTCTTTCATGTTGTCAGCAGTTGACTGGGGCTGGACGAAAGGGTAGCCAAGGTGCAGGCTGTTTCGGCGTCAAGACGATCAGTCTCGCTTCGTCCATGATACAGTACAAATGCATGTGCGGAATAGTAAGTACCTACGAATACTATTCTAGGTACTATACATACTTTGTACTGCCCCCATTCGAACTGCGCCGACAAGGTTGGCGGGAGACGGGACGATTGGCCCGTGGACGCAGATGCATGCGAATGCGGAGAGGAGCAGAGGCAATAGTACCAGGATTATTATTCAGACGCGGCACGCAAGGGTGCATCTGCCATCACATCTCACTGCATCTGGCCACCAGTTATTGATATTACGCATGACGGCTCTCACGATAGGGCGTACGGAGGAGGATCGGATTGCTGCTGAGCATGGTTGATATTTAGTATTACTACTACTAAGGTACTAATATCAGCAATGCCGTGCAAGCGCGGGTTATCGAAAGACATCTGGGTAAACGTAAAAGCGCCTCGGACGTGGATGCCATCATGAACCCCCCGGGGCAAAAGCTGCGGGGTACCGTCTCAAGACCCCAGACTCGCCCTTGTTTGACCTCCGTGATTCGTCTGGGGGGGGCTGAGAGAGGAGAGGGGACTATTTCCAAGTGCCAACACAGTTACCGCACTAAAGAGCAGCTTGACGCAAAGGTGGCTCAGAAGCTGGTGGGGGGAGAGGAGAGACGAATTGCGCACGAGTTGTCGCCTCCCCTGACGAACCGAGTCTTGTCCACCCAACTCTGTTGTTTTAGTGTCGACTCCTCAACTCCAGCCTCTTGGCCTCTATTACCCAAGTTGACCCTAGCCCGGCGGTTTCTGGGCCCCCCCCGGCAGCCCGGGTCCCGCTGCGGATCTCATGCAATTGGCGCTCTAGCCGGTGGGCGGAATGGACGAGACGAGCCAGTGCGAAAGGGCCCTTGCGATGGGATGGATGGGCTGGAGCCAGCTCTTGCGGCTATCGTCGCTACTAACTGTAGAGGTTGGTGAAGAGATTGATGGGCTGCTGCTGCTGCTGCTGCTCGCGGGGGGTAGGTAGTTCAGTATAGTAATAGGTTCTAAGGCAAACATGTACCGGTACTGGGGCGGTACGACTCCGCGTCTGCAGCTGGATTATCAATCCGCTCAAGGCTGAAGCCGTCGTCGACACGGAGTGTCCCGTCGACACGCACCCCATGTCCCGAGGCCGTATCCACGCCTTGGTCGTACAGGTACGAGTACATACGGTAAGGTAAGTAGGCAATACAGGGCAAACGGCTGGGGTAGCGTCTGGTCTGGTCCGGGTTGTTGAGGTTGAGACGATTCGCCCCCGCTTCCTTAACACGTCGACGCGGCCGGAGGAGGCAAAGGAGGGAGGAGCTTGGGAGCTGGTCTCGTACATACGCACATTCGTATGTACATCCAGATGCGGGCACTGAGTTGCGAATGAATTGGCCCAGCTTTGTTCCCCATCACGACTATCTTATCCTTCCCTCCATCCTCTCCTGCATCGGGCAGCTGTTTCACCGCGCTCCCTCTTTCGTCATAAATACCCCTCCTGCCCCTCACCCAATTTCTTGGATCTTCATTTTCCTTCATTATCCTCTTGCCTCCCATCTTCTCTTCCTTTTCCCTTCTCTCTTCAATCCGTCTCATCATATACAACCTTCGCCATGGCTTTGACCGTCGAGCTCAACACCCCCATCACGGGCCCCTACACCCAGCCCATTGGCCTGTGAGTCTCGCCTCTTGTTCTCTGGTTCACTCTTGTATATCGGCACCAGCAAGCAACTAACAGCCTCCACTCAACAGCTTCATCAACAACGAGTTTGTTGAGGGTGTCGACAAGAAAAAGTTCGAGGTCGTCAACCCCGCCACCGAGGAGGTCATCACCTCCGTCTGCGAAGGTACCGAGAAGGACGTCGATCTGGCCGTGGCCGCCGCCCGCAAGGCCTTCAACACAACATGGAGGACCACCTCCCCCGGCGACCGAGCCCGCCTGATCCTCAAGCTCGCTGATCTTGCCGAGAAGAACGCCGAGCTCCTCGCCGCCGTCGAGTCTCTGGACAATGGCAAGTCCATCACCATGGCCCGGGGCGACGTTGGCGCCGTCGTTGGATGCATCCGCTACTACGGTGGCTGGGCCGACAAGATCGAGGGCAAGACGCTGGACATTGCCCCCGACATGTTTAACTACACCCGCCAGGAGCCTGTAAGTCAAGAACGAGCAACAAGGGTAGCCTACCGAGAAGCTGAGCTGATTTGCTAACCACTACAACCCCCCCGATATAGCTTGGTGTCTGCGGTCAGATCATTCCCTGGAACTTCCCCCTGCTCATGCTTGCCTGGAAGATCGGACCTGCGCTGGCCACGGGCAACACCATTGTCATGAAGTCTGCTGAGCAGACTCCCCTGTCAGCTCTCGTCTTCGCCGGACTCGTCAAGGAGGCTGGTTTCCCTCCCGGAGTCTTCAACCTCATTTCCGGCTTTGGCAAGACGGCCGGCGCCGCCATTGCCGCCCACATGGACATTGACAAGGTCGCCTTCACCGGCTCAACCATTGTCGGCCGCTCCATCATGAAGGCTGCCGCCGCTTCCAACCTGAAGAAGGTCACGCTCGAGCTGGGCGGCAAGTCCCCCAACATTGTCTTCAACGATGCCGACATTGAGCAGGCCATCTCATGGGTCAACTTTGGCATCTACTACAACCACGGCCAGACCTGCTGCGCCGGCACGCGCATCTTTGTGCAGGAGGGCATCTACGACAAGTTCCTCGAGGCCTTCAAGGAGCGCGCCCTTAAGAACAAGGTCGGCGACCCCTTCCACCACGAGACCTTCCAGGGCCCCCAGGTCAGCCAGCTGCAGTTTGACCGCATCATGGGCTACATTCAGTCGGGCAAGGAGGAGGGTGCCACGGTCGAGATTGGCGGCGAGCGCCATGGCGACAAGGGCTACTTCATCAAGCCCACCGTCTTCAGCAACGTCCACCCCGACATGAAGATTATGCGCGAGGAAATCTTTGGCCCCGTCGCCGCCATTGCCAAGTTCAAGGACGAGGAGGAGGTCATCCGCTTGGGCAACGACACCAACTACGGTCTGGCCGCCGCCGTCCACACGCGGGATCTCAACACGGCCATCCGCGTCAGCAACGCCCTCCAGGCCGGCACCGTCTGGGTCAACTGCTACAACCTGCTGCACCACCAGATGCCTTTTGGCGGCTACAAGGAGTCTGGCCTTGGCCGCGAGCTGGGCGAGGCTGCGCTGGCCAACTACACCCAGAACAAGTCTGTCGCCATTCGCCTGGGCGGTCCCTTGTTCTAAGCTGTACAAACAAAACAAAACAAAAAGCAAAAAACCCAAAACAAAAATGATATCCAACCAAAGGGAGAAGCAGCTTGTCACGATTAGTATATGAGTACCTATGGGACGGGGCATGTTTTCATGTCTATTATGTAGCCTTCATTTCCGAATGAAATTGTATGACATCCACGCAGAGGTTCTGGAGAATGTGATTGAATTATCGTGCTTATGCGGGTGATGCGACATCCAGGCCTATGCCAATCAGCCGTCGGTTGTTTGGTGTGCACAATCACTTGATGTCAGTTCGGAACAGACCAGCTTACTGAATTGCTCAACTTGGATAACCGCTCAACGGTGTTGGAGGGAGAGGATGCTATCGTGAGAAGATTTATGCTCTATACAGCATCAGGTACATCGAGCGACCCATACTTCATAAGTGAAAGAAGAGTAAGAGGTGAATATTTTGGCATAGAGGAAAAGGCTGCGAACCTTGATGGCGCACTTGAACACCCGTCTACTGACTGCCCTACCCAAGGTAATCAGCCACCAAGAACATTATCGCTCTCCAGTAAGTGATTGATGTTCGTGTCAATAAGAACCCAAGTTTTCACAATCTAAAACGCTGTATTTTCCTTTTGTGAGGCTCACCGACTGATTGAGAAATCCTCTGCATGGATCGCCTTTCTCGCAGCTCTCGTCGCATTCATTACATCATCCACGTTCTTCTTCCACCGGCATCGTCACATCGCAGAAGCGCCAACCATACAGATGCGGGCTATGAACGAGTAAGTACCTACCTAGTAGGTATGGCACTCTCTGCACTTTCAACGACCTGTCATTTCATAGATTGTACATTCAAAGGACATATTACCGCTATCATCACCAAGGTATCTTGCATCTGTGCTGTATAGATACGGATTCGCTGCATGTGAATCCGGTGGACGAGACAAGTCACTTTCTGTACACCACAGTCGGCCTCCCACAGTCACCCAATGGCGCAGCGCCACTGCCGGTGACATAAGACAAGGAGAGAGGGGGGGAAAAGCTCCCAACGTCTCGACTCTTCTTCTTTCCATCACCTCTGTTCTTCGTTCTATTGCTTCTTCTCGCTTGATCTTGTTGATTTCTTTGTTGTCGTCGCGCGTATCTTGGAGACACACACACATGGTAGCTGACAGATTGTTTGCTATTGGCGGGGCACCACGATACGATACTATACGACTTGTTGAGAGCGAGTGCTAGGCTCGCAAAACACCGCGAATATGGCACTTGGCTTGGGCCTCGTGTTTCTGCTGGTACGCAGCTGTCCCAAGAGCTCTCTCTGTCTCTCTCTCTGTCTCTTTTCTCTCTCCTCAGATACTGACCTTGATTCTCCTCTCAACCAGGGCAGCGCAGTCCTGTTCGGCGTCGCAGCGTAAGTCTCGACCAAACCCCTCTCTCATCGAACATTTAGCTTACACGAATCCATCCATCCATCACCAGCGTCGTCCACTTCCACAGCGCCCACCTCTCCCTCCCCATCAATCCCGCCATCACCATCCTCACCGTCCTGCTTCCCATCATCTCCCTCCTCAACTCGTACATCTACCCGACGCTCCTGCACTCCGCGCACCACTCGTCCAACCCCTTCCACCGCCTCAGCCCTACGATCTTGCAGACTCTTCAGGGGCTCTTGACGACTGTCCTCGCGACGCTGTTGTTTGAGGATGTGCTTCCTTCGACGACGGTCGAGTGCTTGTTGGACAAACAGTGGCTGCGCCTATTCCGTGCCAAGGACGGGGAGTCAGTTCGACTGATTCAGGATACGCTCAACTGCTGTGGTTTGAACACTGTCAAGGACATGGCGTATCCTTTTCCTCCGCCTGGTGAGAAATATAAGTGTGCCGAAATGTTTGGAAGGAGTCAGGCTTGTAAGGGGCCGTGGAGAGCGGCGCTGCAGAGTAGCGCCGGAGCGGACTTTGGGGTTGTCGTTGCGGTTGGACTGCTGCAGGTGAGATGGCCTCGTCTCATACCATCTACAGAGGCACATGCTGACGGTTCAATCCTGTAGATCTTGAGCTTGCTCATGACGAGAGAAGGCACAAACTGGTGGAACGCTTGGCGCTCCATTAACTGGGGCAGACGACAGCGCGTCCGTCACAGCGAGAGCCGTCCCCTGCTGGAAGACGTCACGGATGCAGACGAGGTCGTCGAGCGACAGGACGAATCACCTCATCCCCGAGGACATCAGAGTCTGCCAGCAAACGACCAGGACAACCGGCCGCGGGTCGAGCCGTCCACGATTCATCACGAGAGAAATGCCTGGAACGACGAGTAAGCTTCGTTATGAATGTTTGCTTTGGGACGGGAATTCCGGATTCCAGCAGTGTGTTTTGCGGCGACATGAACTGGAAAAGTGCTTTTTTTTTTCGACACGGTTATGATATGAATCTTGCTTGGTATTTGATGACAACTGGTCTAATGTGCCCTGGTTCCCGGTAACCTGTTCTATTTCTTCCGTGACTCGAGCGCCTCCTTGCCCAGCTTCTCCAGCGCAGCCTCATACTCTTCTATCCTCTCCTCGCTCATCTCCTCAATCATGACTCGTCCCACCTTCTGCGCCCTCTTCACAGCCGCACTCTTGCCAATCTTGCCCCAGAACCAGCCACTCTCCCCGTCACCCACAAGCGTCCACGCACAACCCTCTCGTCCCGCACGCGCAGTTCGTCCCACACGATGCACGTAACCAGCCACGCTCGGCGGCAGATCGTAGTTGATGACGTGTGGCAGCTTTGGTATATCGATACCGCGAGCCACGAGATCGGACGCGATGATGAGGCGCAGCGGGGAGGATGGGGTGGTGAATGCGCGGAGGGTCTTGCGCCGGACGCTGGTGGGCGTCGTGGATGTGAGGGTGCCGATTTGCGTGGCGAGGGACGGGTCGAGGAGGGCGAGGAGGCGGGAGAGGCGGAGGGCGGATTCGTTGGACTTGGTGAAGATGAGGGATCGGGGAATGGGTGAGTGTTTGGAGGGGATGCGGGATTGGGCTTTGGTCTTGCTTCTGGTGGACCTTGAGGATGAGGATGAGGATGAGGACGTGTCTGAATCCGAATCCGAGTCTGAGCTTGTAGCGTCCGAATCCGAGTCTGAACCAGAGGACGAGTCGGACTCGGAGCTTGAGTCGTCGGAGCTAGTCTCTGAACTTGCGCCCGATTGAGCCTTCGTAGCAAGATGCTCATTCTTTGCAGCTTCACCGTCATCACCACTAGTAGCCATGTGTTGACTTCGTAGCAGATCAAGCAGATAAAGCGGCTTCAAGTTGGCATCATGCACCCTCACCGCGTACTCCCTCAGCTCCTCCGGCAGCGAATGCTCCGCGACGTGCGCATCCTGCCCGCTCTCCAGGACAATCAACCGCGGCCTCCACAGCGCGAGCTGGTTCAGCAGGCTCAGGTCCCTCGTCAGCGTGGCACTGAGCAGGATCTTGCGGACGCCCGAGTACGGCATGTCGGGGAAGTCTCTGGCGCCCAAAACGTTGCTGCTGCTGTCGCTGCTGCTGTGATGACTCGTCGTCTTGAACTTGTCCAGGACAACGTCGAGCCAGCCTTGGAAGCTCTGCGCGAGGAGCTTGTCCGCTTCGTCGACGACGAGCCATCGGACGTGGGAGAGGGTGAAGCCGGGGGTTTGGTCGAGGTGTTCGACGAGGCGGCCAGGGGTGCAGATGAGGATATCGACTTTGGAGTAAAAGTCGATGACTTGGCCTTGCCAGGGGCCGAGGCGCGGGTTGGCGCGGCGGTCGGGCCCGCTGAGGAGGAGGAGGGCGTCTAAGTCGTCTTGGCTGCTGGGCGATGATGATGATGATGATGATGCTTCTTGTTCCAGCTGCTTGTACGCTTCAGGGTCGTAGCGCGTCTCCCTGCCGACGAGGAGGTCCTGTTCGGAAGCCAGGGACTGGTTGCCGATGGCGATGCCCACGCGGACTCTCTTCCTGTCTTCGCCCTCGTAGGCTTTTGCGCAGAGCTCGAAGACCTCTTGGGCCTGCTTGACGAGTTCGCGCGTGGGCAGCACGACGAGCGCACGCAGTCTTGTGACGACGCTGTTGCTCACGTCACGCACAATGGGCAGGGCATACGCCAGCGTCTTTCCCGATCCTGTTGCGGCCGAGACGAGGACATCGCCGGGCTGCTGCTTGTTCGACGGGAGCAAGAGCGGCAGAGCAGCCGTCTGCACGGCAAAGGCCTCTGTGTAGCCCTTTTGTTCGAGGACACGCGCGGCCTTGGGGAGAATGCCCAGCTCGGTGAAGGGCGTCCGCGTGTCCACTGAGACGCGGATCGGCGCGGAGAG
This sequence comes from Trichoderma parareesei, assembly GCA_001050175.1. Taxonomy (NCBI): domain Eukaryota; kingdom Fungi; phylum Ascomycota; class Sordariomycetes; order Hypocreales; family Hypocreaceae; genus Trichoderma; species Trichoderma parareesei. The sequence continues at coordinate 3,507 of LFMI01000463.1, read as the reverse complement.
CCATGGCGGGAGCGTCTCGTATGTTGGTTTCGCGGTGCTGGGCGCGGTGCGCGCGGGTTGTGGGAGGGGTTCTAGGCCGTGGAGCTCGGCTGGTTCTTGGGGTTCCTCGTCGATGCCTTGCTCTTTGAGGATTTCGGCGTATTTGAGTGATTTGCCGAGGCGCTCGAAGACGGCCTTGTGTCGGGTGTCTTCTTCTTCTTCTTTTGCTGCCTCTGCTTCGTCCGTGGGGACGTCTTGCGATTTCTTCTTCTTTTCTTTCTTGGGCTTTTTGGGTTGCTGCTCTTTGGGCTCGGGAGTTATGCCGTCTGTTGTGGCGGGCTCTGCATCTACCATTTCAGAGTCTTCGAGATGGGCATTGGAAGTGTCCGCGGTCTGTTTTGGGTTCTGGTCTTCGGTAGCAGACTCATTGTCCACCTCATCGGATGCGTCTTTTCGCCGTTTCTCTTTCTTCGCCTTCTTCTTCTCTTTCTTGTCTTTCTTGCTCTCCATCACTCCAGCTCCCTTTGTTTCTGATTCCTTGCTCTTCTGGGTCTTTTCCTCTTGCTCTGCGGATTCTGATACCTCCGGGACTGCTTTGGAGCCCTTCTCCTTCCGCCTTGCGCGTTTGGCGGTGTGCTCTGCCTTGTACTCTTTCTCTTCTTCTTCTTCTTCTTCACGTTCGTCTTCTTCTAGAATTTCCGCCTGGACATCTTGTTTTGCTTTCTTCGCCTTCTTCGACTTCTTGTTCTGCGGCTCCTGTAGCTGCTCCCCATCGTCTCGTTTTCTCTTCGGTTTCGCAGAGTCCGACTCGTCTTCGAATCGCTGGACAGTTGGTGTCTCGGCCTGTTTCTGAGGCGTCACGCCGGGTATGTAGCGAGAGTAGGAGAGTCCATCTCCACTTGAGGCTGTAGGAGGCGCCGGCGATTGCTTCGCGACAGGAGGAGGCTCTCGGTTGTTACTGGCAGGCTTCTGCCCTCCCGCTGAGGGGATATACCGTGCATACATTGCGCTTTTATGGCAAGATTATAAACACATGAAACAAATGGAAAAAAAAAAGGGCAGAAGAAATGGAATTGGCCCCGAAACCGGGATCTTAAAGAATTGCGCCGACAGCTTCTCTGTCGGTCTTTGAACCAAGCAAAATGCGAAGCAATTGCGGGAGGTCCCAGCAGCAGCTCGTCCAAAAATTTGGCGACGGGAGCTGTTATCGGAGTTCTGCCGTGCTTCACCGCCAGCGTTATCGCGCAGCTTCGGGTTAGCGTCATCGCAGTGATGGAGACGTATCCAATTGGAGGGAGTGAGCCTATAACCGACGACGCTCTTCTTACATTGACATCCTCCGCCCTTGATGGAGCCTTTGATCTATCACTGTCTTTGCATGAACCCGAGGTGCATTGACCATTACTTTGACTCAGTGATATGACGTGAAACATCGAGATGCGAGAATTGGAAGCTGCAAGCTAAAGTCATAGTCTAGACGCTCACATGCTTCATCTCACCCTCAGCCTCAGCATCAGCCGCTCTCACAACCGCAAGGACCCATGATCACGAACCAGAGCATCTAGCCTCACTCTCTCGCGATTCTTTTGCACATCAGGACAACAAGAGAAAAAAAAAAGAAGAAGGAGGAGGAAACCACCAACATGGCGCGCAAAACGTACAACATCGCCATGGTCAGCGACTTCTTCTTCCCGCAGCCCGGCGGCGTCGAGTCTCACATCTACCAGCTCTCGAGCAAGCTCATCGACAGAGGCCACAAGGTCATCATCATCACCCACGCCCACGACGACCGCAAGGGCGTCCGCTATCTCAACAACGGCCTCAAGGTCTACCATGTGCCCTTTCTCGTCATCTACCGGCAGGCCACTTTCCCCACCGTCTTCTCCTTCTTCCCCATACTGCGGAACATCTGCATCCGCGAGCGCATCGAGATTGTCCATGGCCATGGCAGTTTGAGCTCTCTCTGTCACGAGGGCATCCTGCATGCGAGAACCATGGGGTTGAGGACCGTCTTTACGGATCACTCGCTCTTTGGATTCGCGGATGCTGCGAGTATCCTGACAAATAAGCTGCTCAAGTTCATCTTGAGTGACGTGGATCACAGCATCTGCGTGAGCCATACATGGTGAGTCCAAGATGACGACAATCTCACATTGTGCTACACCATCCTAACACACTTTCCTTGCAGCAAGGAAAACACCGTTCTGCGCGCGTCTCTCGATCCCCTCATGGTATCCGTCATCCCCAACGCCGTCGTCGGCGAAAACTTCCGCCCTCGCGACTATCCAGCGCCGTCGGAACAAGGAGGAGGCTTCAGGGCCGAGCCGTCCCCGCGCCTCCTCGGCCCCGACGACATGATCACCATCGTCGTCATCTCGCGCCTCTTCTACAACAAGGGCACCGACCTTCTGACCGCCGCCATCCCGCGGATCCTCGAAAACCACCCCAACACGCGCTTCATCATCGCCGGCTCGGGCCCCAAGGCTATTGACCTGGAGCAAATGATTGAGACCAACGTGCTGCAGGACCGCGTCGAGATGCTCGGCCCCATCCGCCACGAGGACGTCCGCGACGTCATGACCCGCGGCCACATCTACCTGCACCCGTCCCTCACCGAGGCCTTTGGCACCGTCATCGTCGAGGCCGCCTCGTGCGGGCTCTACGTCGTCTGCACCCAGGTCGGCGGTATCCCCGAGGTCCTCCCCTCGCACATGACGACGTTTGCGAAACCCGAGGAGGACGACATCGTCGCCGCCACGGGCAAGGCCATCACCGCCATGCGCGCCGGCAAGATCCGCACCGAAAAGTTTCACGACGAGGTCAAGAAGATGTACTCGTGGTCCAACGTCGCCATGCGCACCGAGCGCGTCTACGACGGCATCTGCGGCACCATCAGCGAGGAGGAGTTTTACGGCTTCGACACCAGCGGGTACAACAACGGCAGCCGCATCCGCGACTTTGCCCTCATTGACCGGCTCAAGCGCTACTACGGCTGCGGCATCTGGGCCGGCAAGCTCTTTTGTCTGTGTGTCGTCGTCGACTATCTCTTCTTTTTGTTCTTGGAGTGGTGGTTCCCGAGGGAGAATATCGACATTTGTCCAGACTGGCCCAGGAAGCCGCCTGCCAAGGACAAGGCGCAGGATTCGATGAAGATTGCAATGAGCCGGTCGACTTCCTCCGTTCGGGGTCCGAAGCTAGATCGGTGAGCTTGCAATCTTACAGGGGGCAGTTTGTTTCAAAAGCGTTGGAAGTGACATCATGAGCGTATCGTCTGAATGTGAAAAGAGCACATATGATACCCTCGACTCGTTATAGCATGATAGACACAATGGGAATAATAGACAAGTGTAGAACATCAATTATACAGTTTATACCCTCGTCGATGTAAACAACGAACATTTCAAAATTCACGAGCCAACCAAAGCGCACCAACATGTAAAGCTTATGAGACTAATATTCCTTCTATGAACAATTACTCTTAACAAACCAAAAAAAAAAAGGGGGGGAGGGGGGGAGAAAGAGAAAGGA
>LFMI01000462.1:28322-42293 GCA_001050175.1 Trichoderma parareesei | reverse complement strand
GGCGGGTGGCAGTTGCGAGAGGCGCCATTGGTGCTGTTTGCTGTGGGCTGATGTGTGACGAGAGAGAGAGAGAGAGGAATCGGGTGCAAGTGAGGTCTTTTCGTCTGCCTTTCCAGCTTTCGGGCTAAGGCTCAGTGGTGATGATTGCCGAAATGTTTTGGGATCCGGTTTTTTGGGGTGGTGGCCTGAGGCTGCCATTTGGTCAGCCAAGGTGGAATTTGCCGGCCGCTGATTCGTCGGCGGCTTCGGCCTCCCGGTCTGTTCCGCTAGAGATCGACTGATGAAAACGAAGGGCTTGTGAACAACTGGAGCTTATGACGGTGATGAATCCAGTGAAAAGAAAAAGAGAGATGATCATCATGATGCAAATCACATCAAAATGGAAATGGAAAGAAAGCAAAGAGCACAATCTTACCGAGATCTGGACACATCTAATAGCAGGCTAAATCAACAGCCCCTTTGTCTCTGTGCAATCCATGTCCGTGATAGCTTCATCACATCACCATTCATTCGCCATATCCGTCGTGTCTACATACGTCCTTCATCTACAACCACATCACCCACTAACTTTAATGCATCCTCCTCAGCTCCTCAATCAGGTTCCGCATGTCCTCGACGTTCGGGCCCAGCCCTTCGCAAACCAGCTCCTGCTGGCTCTCGTCCAGGTCTAGGAACCTCTCAATCATCTCGCCGTCTACAAACCGGTAAGGACTCTCGCCCTCTCTCGCCTGGTTCCGGAAAGCCCGCCAAAGGTCAAACGACAGGTTCCCCGGTGTCTGGATGTACCCCTGCAACCGGGATTGGAACGTCATCAGCAGATCCTGGTACTTGGGAGCAATGTCGCCGTACAGATACAGCGTGCCTTCAATCTATTGTCCAATCGTCAGCTTAAGCTCCCACTCACGAAGCAGTTTAAGAACCACACTCACCGAGCCCAAAAACGCCTTTGGTACCACAACGGCATTCTCACCGGGCGCAACCTGAAGCTTCCGAATTCGGTTAATCTGCTCCCCAATGTTGAGCTCGCTGGTAATCTCCAGCTGGCTGCGGTCCTGCTCTGTAGGAGCTTCCTGCCTCTGCCTGAGCACGATGACATTTCCCTGAGCATCTGCCTCGAGCCACCTGGTTTCATCCAGGGCGCAGACTGACGTAGTCCAGGCCTGCTGATAATGACGTGCCTTTTCCTCCAGCTTTGCCTTCTTGCCATCCTGAGGCGGCGTGAACTCGATGAGCGTGAGGGATTGCATGAGGTCTCCCACACCAATCATGTTTCCAGAAACATCCAGGTCGACTGGGAACGACGCTGGCCGGTATGATGCCATTTTCGTTAAGCTGGCGGCCGTCGACGTTTCTTGGGCGTAGCTGTAAACAACCACCGTCTTGCTCAGCCCGGCGACAATGTAGTCATCCAGCATAGCCAGACAACGACATACCCCCTTCAGATTGTGCGAGGCAATCTGATACAGCTGTCGCGATTCGTCCACGCCGAGAACCACGATTCTTCCCCTCGTCTCTCCTGCTTCGTCTGTGCCAGGATCCGCTACAAAACTTGTGCCAACCAGGAACCTTTCCGTCATGTTGCCGTTGCTATCGGGCAATTCAGCTCGGATCACGCACTCGACTAGCTCCAACGACGCAGAGGCATTCAGCTCAAAAGGCTGCCCCAGCTCCTGGAAGATGATCTCGTCTACCAGCCTGACGGTGCTTGTGACGACCTCTTCGTTTTCCACTAGCTCCTTCTTTATGCATCCCAAGCCAAAGGCCTTCAAGCCTGGCGAATACGCTACGCGACGGACCGTTTCGTGCATTGGGAGTGATTTGACGTGCGTAAGCCTTTCGCTATCAACGTGGCAGATCCTAATGTGCTCATCGGTTGATAGCACGATCGAGTCCGGGAAGGCTTCCGAGTCAAAGGGGGCCACAAATGTCGCATCATCAGCCGTCGTCGCCGAGTAGACAATACGCCCCTCCGAGCTATAAATCAAGCTGGCATGCTCCGTAGTCGCAAACACGTTGCAGATTCCATCCGGCCGAGGCAGAACGTGCAAACGAGCTGGACCGCTTCCCAGCGTGACCGTCTTCCTCCCAGATATTGAGAAGCCCTTGAGAGAGACATTGAAGCTGATAACATTACCATCCTCCAATGCCACGAGCAACGTGGGGCCGGACATGTCAGGCGGGTGTAGCTGTACCAGCGCCACGTCTCTTGGAACCGAAGCACTGTCGTCTGTCTGCCTCAATGATTCGCCGTGGAGTGGCGTCAAAGTCGCGAGATCCACGACTGATATCGTACCGGAAGCCCACCATCCCACGACGCCAAAATCTGGCGGATCGCGAGCCGCATGTATGCAGGAAATTTGATCGGGCTGCCCAGAGACAGGATTCTCCGAGGCGTCTTGTACTACTGCCTTGAGGCCGTCGAGAAGGTTCAGCGAGACCAATAACGACCCATCTATTGACAACAAAGCCCACTTCGTATTGGCAGACGCCGCCGTGATGACTTTACCATCCGGCGATTGCCATGAGCATAATGAAGCCCCGCTTTCGGGATCCAGGAGAGTGACAACTCGAGGGGTTATTTGCAATAGCTGACCGTTGGGCAGGTTGGCAGCCAGAAGAGTTTCCGATTCGAGGTCCATTCCCTGAAACGAGTACACTTCCTCAATACTTTCAGGCTCGAATCGAAGGACTCGAGTTCCAGCAAGTGTGGATACAACAACGGTATCAACTTTTTCTGAGTCCACGGATCGCAGTGTGAAAAGACCTCTGGTGCCTGGAAACTCGTCCAGGAGGCCCCGGTCTTCTAGGCCAACACCACTGCGGATGCTGCGCAGACTTCCATCTTGATAAGCTCCACAGCCAGCCACGATCCTCGCCTGCCCGGAGGAAAAGGTGTTGCCTGCCTGTGCGTCTCCCTCTCTGTTCCCCAGATCCATAATGGTAAAGTCCATGATGGGTGCGTTATTCGGTAGGACCTTGAGAAGAGTCATTTGCTGGGTTTCGATGTCGATACGTAACAACTGGGAGTCGCCATGATGTGATCCAATGAAGAGGAGGTTGTTTCCCATATAAACCAAACTGGATGCTCTTGACGTGTATCGGCTCAAATCCTCAAAAGCGAACGGGTGGACTTCCATGCCTGTCACAACCACTCCTGTCGACTCATTGGTGGTCTTGATTTCCAGCATGTCCAAGCGGCCGTAGTCATCGGCCAAGAAGTAATGCGTACCATCATACTCGGCCCAAGCAACGTAAATCTTGGGCTCCGCAAGGCTGGAGCACACGCTGGAATATGTGAGACTGTCAAAGTATGTAAGCAGTGTCTCCCCAACCACAAGGAGGCCACCCAAATGTGCCCTGGCTCCCTCATTGTTTCGGACGTGGTATCGCTTTTCTTCGTATACCGGAACAGGTATGAGCATCGATGCATAAGGATCACGAATGACTTCTTCAAAGTCCCTGTTCTTTTGGGGGTCAAACTTGGACGAAACGCCGGGCTTGTCGTCTTCTGTTAGCCGGTAAACAGCGATCCGAGCTTCTTCGCGGTCGAGTTGATTCTTGTACAGAAACGCGATCGTCGGGTGGCCGGTTCGACTGTATAGGAACGTGCTCGCCTTCATCCACAGCTCTGTCAACCGGACCTGGTCGAGCCCTTCGAGCTTCGTGGTCAAGCCCTTGCGTATCCGGAGGCGGAAGACGTTGAGCACTCCCTCCCAGAGATGCATGGCCATGAACTTGCCCGTGGGGTCAACCAAACACCTGTTCTGGCTCTGCGATTGCCGCATGTAGGGCTCAGCTGTGTCCTCTATTGTCTGCTCGACGGCATCGAGCTGGTTTGTTTCGGGATTCCAGGCTAAATTGAAGTATTGCAGCCTGTCGGTACCGATGAAGAGAAGGTCTGTAGCAGAGTCCTTGGGTTGCAGCCGCTGGAGCATGTCTATAGTGCCGTGGATGACTTTTGTGTGGAGGCACGTCATGCCTTCTTCGTGGACTCGCCATATCTCCAGTCGGTTTGCTTTCCTGTGCGTTGACACGAGTGAGCACGTCGTGCGCAGACTATCAGATAGCTCAGAGACACTCACGCAACGACCAAGTCCTCGATATCCGGCGACAGGAACCGGATGCGCAGGGCGTGCCTGATGCTCGTGGGCTTGTGGACCGGCGCGACGTATGCCATTATGGAGGGAGGGTTGCTAGCCAAAGAGAGAGCGGTGTCGTCGGCTCGATGCTGCTTCGGCACAGGTTGACGGGCTACATGGAATGGTGAGATTGCCCAAGGATGAAGCTTCCAAGAGGTATTGCGTCAAGGCAAGCATCGCGGCAGAGCTGATGCCGGGTGCTTACCACTTATCGGAGATAGCGCTGGGCGATATGTCAGCGGCTTCTATCACCCTAGATGGGGAGGCTTTGGAGTCGTTTGGCGGGGCGGCAAGCCACTTCCAGCGGGGTGGTGCCCTGTAACAGCGCTACCGGCCAGGGGATGATGCCTGCCTGAGCAGGTGTGATGTGCATAAAGCGAGCCTCCATATCGATTTAGAGCTTCAACTTTACAGGGTATGTTGGCCGCTGAGAGGAGATATTCCAGCTGTTTGTTCATTCTGCAAAGGTTTGATGGAAATATGTATATCTAGGTACCTACACTGCATCAAGTGTCACGAGCGCAAGCACCATCGATACCGGTTCCTTCCCATTATGTCATGCTTGCGCTTTCCTTACTCGTCGCGGATCATCGGCCATGACAACTTCGATTGTGACGAGCGATGAAAATCACCATCAATTTCACCTTTTATGTCCATTTCGATACCGCAGACCAGTGCATATCCTCATTGCTAACAACGAGCATGAATATACATCGATACCCAGCATGACGCAACCGCCTGGCAAACCTATAGCAAGGATAGAAACCGCAGACGAATACGGCCGTCGAGAGCAATGCTTCATCAATCATAGACGGCATCCCTTCACCTTTCAGTCTCATATATCAAACATTCAGAGAACGGTACAGGCTGTTGAGAAAGATGGATTGGTAGCCCAGCCGGGTCTCAGAATGGCGTCTCTCCCAAACCAGCAATTGACTGAAGAGATACTGGATCAGGATCAATGCCACAGCAATGGCCTCGAAAGATTTCTGGAGAGTCCGCCGTTGGAACTCTCTTTCTGCTACTCTGGCAATTCTCTCAAAGACCTTTATCTTCCTGTTGGTGAACTGGACCTGGGCTCTTGCCCTGAGAAAGACCTCCAATACTACTTGCAAGAAGCTCGAGCCCAGAGGAACAGAAACCCCTTTCAACAATGGCTGCCATTGGCTCAGACAAGAACTGAGAGAGACGAAGGGCTAGATTTTCCGCCTGAACTGGAGCGGTTGTGGGCACAGCTGAACCGGGAGATTGACGTGGACAGACCAGTCTTATCCGAATCTGCGGCGGATCTTGTGAGAGAACAAAACAGATCACTGTCAACGTTTGAATGCAGGGAACTACTCACTGAACAAACGAAAATCAAGCCCGTCAGTAGCTTCCACTCCTTTACTGTGGTTATATGCCATAACTGACGAATATTCAGTACCAGTATAGCTGTCTGGACCCCATCTCGCCTCCCCTGTCTCCGGTATCTGACGATGCTGAACCATTCATTCCCGATGGGGGTGCGGCAGTGATTGATCTTTCTTCCGAGCCAAGCACGCCTGGAAGGCCCTTGGTCGAGGCTATTGAGCGCAATCTTGACTCTGACCCTGTCGTTTCTTCCACTTTCATGACTTCGCCTTCCACTGGCGATCTGCCTCGACTCATTCAAACGTGCCACTCCATCATTCAAGAAGCGAAAACCGAAGCGCCTGTCGTCTCTAACAATTCAGATGCTCCAAGTGACGAGAATGCCTTCGCCGACATCCGCCTACCTCTAATAGGTGGCGCTGATGAAATAGCCCTCAGTCTGCTCGAAGAAAAGGGACAGTTTGAGGATGCGTTCGAGACACTACTCCAGGACAGACAGTATTACACCAATCAGTTGGTAACCCAAGAGCGTTTCGATCTGGTGGATTCGGCATGTCGTATTCCCGTTCCTCTGCTCGACTTCGAAATCTCTCCCCCTGAATGGACTATTGGACACCTCACCGCGAAGCTGCAATTCATGTTCCTGAGAGAAGGTGCGTCCGGTTCCTTCAGACTCTCGCCTGTCCCAAGGGATCCGCGCTCCGAAATATCACTTCGATGGGCCTTTTTTCCACCTCAGAAAGGGCAGCCAATGCTGAAGGATGAACTTGCAATTCCGGATCATACACTAGCAAAATATCTTTCTGATGAGGAGACAACTCACCTGAGCAGTCGCGACTTCGTCTCGATCAACCAGGACCTGGAAGTCTTCCGCCCCCAAGAAGACGAAGAAATAGAAGAGATATTTTCACAAGATGATGAACCAGATGAAGACACTCTTGCTTACGCCCAGCCAACTGAGGGCCTGACTGGGACCATCTCAGTACACAGCAACGTATCAAACGACACTCTAACCCGAGACTCGCCTGATCTCAATCGCCCAGCCCGTAGGAAGCTTGACGATGATGCCCAAAGACTTTTACCTAAATCGTACGACACGAGTGCTACGAGTATACTCCTCCATAACTTTATGGAGCTAAGGGGCATAAAGCGACCTCGTCTCAATACTCAGCCTCCTGCAGCGAGTCAGCCTGGGGATGTCTCACCATCTAAGCTTGCCAAAGGACTACCGGGGAGCAACAATCATAAAGCAACACTCCGCGAAGTAATCAAGGAGATTCCCCCGGCGCCAGCTCCTCAATTTGAGCTTCCATCAGAAAAGGCTTCCATCATCATTTCGGTCGATCTCCCAAGGCAGATATTGAGAAGGATGGAGAGTTCATGGACCCCGGAGAAATTGATCGACATGGATTACTCTCGCCACAACACCCAGAACTGGCCGCCAGGTGCTTCTCGTCCTAAGGAGGTCATGTCCCCCTTAAGCTTCGAAGCAGATGTATCCCTGTCACCAAGCACAGGAATTGTCATCACGAATATCCTCAAAGTGAGGCAGCGCCCTCTGCCAGGCTCCCAAAATCTAGCCCCACTACGAGAACGCGTACAGAAAGTCAGCCAGAAATACGAAACCCTCATCGTCCTAGTCTCAGAGTCAAACTCCCAAGGTGAAGTCATGGGAACATTAGTACCGTCAGATACAGCAGCTTATGCAGACTTTGTCAGTTTTGCAGTTGCACTCGATGGGGATGTGGATGTACAGTTTGTCCCGGGGGCGACGGGCACGATGGCTTCGTGGATTTTGGCCTACATGTGTCGACATTCCTCGGAGTGTGTGGCATTATCGAGGTTCCTGACGTCGGAAGAGACGCCGTGGGAACTGTTGCTTAGACGGGCTGGCATGAATGTGTTTGCTGCCAAGGTTCTTTCAAAGATGCTCTTTCAGCAGGCTGGGCAGTCGGGATTGGCTGCGTTCGTCAACATGCCGGCTCGTGAACGGGTGACGAGATATGGAGCTCTGCTTGGCGGAGAAAAGGTGTTGCTGATGACGGGGAAGGTATTGGATCGGATATGGGGAGACTGATCTCTTTACCATAACCTTCAGATCTCTGAGAAAGCGGTGATAGGTGATTTGAGATATGTGAACGGATTGAGATAAAATGTATATATTGTCTCCCCATATGTCGTCTATATTCTCTAGCTGGACTAAATGAATGACTGCAAATGCCTTTAGAAAGATTCATCCGAGAAAGAAATACCACTTCTGGCAGCTTGTAGGCTCTGTTTGCCCCAAATCTTCGAAAGTCCTGTGCCTTCAAGACACTCAATCGATGAACTCAGCAAATCTCCCACAGAGGTCGTGGCAGCTGGTTCATTGGAGCATGACCCTTTTGCAATCGCGGCATCTGCTTCAAGCCGATATACACCACCCTCTGGGCGTTGGCCAGGGTGACCGACCGCGACGTCAGGCCGTAGTAGTCCGAGATGGCATGTGTAAGCCACCGCCTAGAGGAGAATACAAGGTTAGTATTCTCCAATGCCGCAATGAGGTATGACAGAAAAGGGGGGTCGCACTTGTAGGCAGCGCTCTCATCATCGCCAAAAGAATCAAACAACAGCCCCGAGTCAACAGTCTCCTGCGACACCTCTCGGTGCGCAGTTCTGTATCTCGCTGCCGTTGCCGCGGCAGCTGCCCTCTTCTGTTGCAGGTCCCTCATTCTACCATTGCGGCCCACAAAGACAATCTCCTCATCATCGGAGTCCATCTCCTCCGCCGCGCTATCAGCATCCTCGTCATCCTCAGCCTGACGTTTCCGCCGCTCGTCAACCATGTACTGCCGCACAGGCTCTTCCAGGGCCTTGACCCAGGTGCGGATGACGGGGCTGCGCTTGGTCGACTCTCGCAGGTCGCGCGGCACTTCGCCGACGCCGAGGCCCGTTGCGCTGCCCAACTTGAGCTGCTGCTTCTTGCGCGCGGCCTGGAGCTTGGCCGTCTTGTCCTGGACGCGCTGGCGCACGCCGTGGTCCCAGAACTGGGCGAGCTGGTAGGGCACGCGGTGGATGGGATGCGTCGGGTGGACTTCCCAGTCTGCGGGCTCTGGAGGCTGGACGTTGGGGACGCCCACGAGACGATCTGTTTGTTACGCGGGAAAGGCAAAGTTCCCCTCATTCATCAGCGAACCCGCGCATCATGACAAAATTTGGAAATAAAAAAAATGACATGTCCGGTAAAGGCAGTAGTGGTTCAATACCGTTCTCCCATCGCCGACGCTGCCGGCTACCTTCCTTGCCCTTAAGAAGGGCCTCTCTGCGCTTCTGGCTGTCCCGGGCTGACGGCGGCCTGCGCGGGGGAGAGACGACGGTGACCTGGACCTCCTCGGAAGAGGTTGCAATGGTGACCTGCTGGCGGCTGGCGGAGCGCTTGGAGGGCCCTGCGAGGGCGTCGAGGGGGATGGACAGGGGGCTTCCGGTGCCGCGGGCAATGGGCGAGACGCTGAGGGATTGAAGAGCCGAGATGGTCCAGGCTTCGATGTCGATGGCGGTGCCGGATGCGGGCGTCGACGGGTAGATGATGTTTGCCGTCGACTGGCTGGGGGGAGGGGATTCGGGAGGAGGCGGGACAGCGCTGTAGATGGCCATGGTGGTGATGATGCTGCTTGATGCGTGTCTTTTTCCCGGCACAATGTCAAGCCAATCAAGACGGAATCGAGATGGATTGCACCTGTTTATCAGCCAGAAGCACACAGAATGCCGCTCTGTATCGGACGAGGCCTTGTTCAGGGGGAAGAGAAGGAGATGAGGAGAGGCAGATGCGATGAACAAGGCAGCGGCTCAGCAGTGCGTTATCCTTACCTTATCTGGCTGACCATTTGCTCCGTCTGTCTGCATCGCCAGGCATCGCGTCTTTCGGACACAGTGTGGACCTTGTGCTATCTGTGGCCAATCACGTCTCGAGCGCAAGGCATGAGGAAAGATTTGATGGCCTGTGGCGGAGGTTCGTCTCGGACAATTCGCGCGTAAAGTGGTGGTTTGGTGAGGAGGGCCAATGTATTGGCACTGTGTATGGCTGATGGGTACTAGTAGTATGGGAACCTCTATTGTTAATAGCTTATGGGTATACCGAAAGCTCACATGCCTCTTGCTCATGGTCTTGATGCTGTGTTTTGACTTGGTTTCTCATTCTAAGATTCTATCACATGATGTCTTGATATTGCATCTGGCTGCTGATTGACCATATTCTGGTCTGCTTCAATGCCTTTGACATGATGGACTCCACATGCAACTTGTCGTGCTCCATCCCTGGACTGTCATCGATGACTCACGAACGACTCATTGTCATTGCAGAAGCCGTAAGCTACCTTATATGCTGTAGGCTAGACGTCCCCATACATACCTACGTTACATGACAGTACGGAGAGCATTGATTTGTCTTTCAAGTGCACCTGTTTCTGGAGACGTCTTCAACCCGGTCCTAGTATGGATACTGCGGATTCGAGCATAGAGCTGCCTGCTACGACCATAGCCAGCCTTGTCGTATCGGTAGCTCCAAAGCAAACTGTCTTAATTTCCATGTGTGTAGTACAGCATATGCCCGAGACGACTAATGTCAGGACGTCGCCCCGGAGGCCGATCGGTAGCTGGAGCTTTTGGCCTCGGATGTGGCCAGAAGAGGGAAACCGTTCCTGCGAATGCCCTATTTAAGAGTCTACGACCTCGAGCCCTATTGAAGGTTGAAGTAGTACACAATTCAATAATAGCATGGTGTTTGTCTTGATAAGTGTGAGGAAAACATGAAGGTTATACAGCAATGGGATTGCACCACAGGACAACAATTTGTACACACTCCGGGATGGCATGGCAGTTTCTCTAAATCACCTACTCCCGCCAGGTACCTTGAGCAATCTCTGACTGACTCTTGTACTTTACAGTTGGCATCATCAGCAGCATAGGGGGGTCTCAAGGATAGGATAGGACTGGGTACTTGATGGTTCTCTGCTTTTTTTGCAAGCTCCCTTACATGAAGGAGCCCCGTAGTCAGAGCTGGGCCGCGTCTGCAGATCAATTTTTGTTCTCAAGGGCAGGATAACGAGACCAGAACCACACACCGAAACTTAACATCTCTCGATCACAACAGCTGTAGCTTTTAAAAACCTGTGATTGACACCAAACGCGAGACTGAAGCTAACTTGTCAACCCAATTCGTTATAATCAAGATCGCAAGATCTACGCAGATCTGGCAATCTAGGTACCGGGTGGCGGCGAGTGGGGTTACGCGCATCAAGCACTTTGACAGCCAGCTGGAGGGGCACGACATTTTTCAACGCCAGGGCAGCTTACACTCAGGCTTCTCTCGTGTTTCGTGGCACACCTTCAGTAGCAGCACCACCTCGATCACGCAAGAAACCATGGCCTTGCCTCTCCCATTGGGCCTGGTGCCCTCAGAGGTGGCCTTTCTATGCGAAATGGAGCTCGTGACTGTCGTTCCCCGGCAGCGTCTCGACAGCATTGAGCTTCTCTCGGTCAGCCATTCCAACCCCAGCCCTTTGTCTGCACCTAACTTTGGATTCTGTCTGCTAACCTTGAGCACATAAAACAGGGCTCGACTCCCAAGCTCCGCCCGCCATACAGAGCCGATCTGCCACTATGGCTCGCGCTCCTCCTCAAGAAGCAGCGCCGCGCCAACATTGTCCCCCCGGCATGGCTCCATCCCGACTCCCTCCGCGAAATCGTCAACTACGAGACGGCCGTCGACGTCAAGGACTGGGCGCCTCCACCACCGCCGCCAGTAAGAGCCGACAGCAGAGGAAACTCTAGACGCTTCAACGCCTCCGACAACGACATCGTCCTGTCGCCTCCCTTCCTGCCATCCTGCACCGCTACAGCGCCAGCAGGCGCCCTGCCGTACCACTGGTTCGAATTCGCCGAGATGCTCCTCGCCCACGCAAGCGACGATGTCCCGTCTGCCTCGGAAGTGCGCTCCCTCCTGAGAGACCTGCAGGAGGCTCGAGCCGCCAAAATGAGAGCCAAAATCACACATCCTGATAGTCACGGCGAGGGCGTCACCAGCCTCCGTGGCGTGGGGGCCATGGAGCTGGCCGAGAGCAGAGGCTTTGTCGTTGGCGTGGCCGAAGGAATACGAAAGATTGGCGCAAGCGCTGAGACCACCCGGCGCGATGAGGAGGATGAACATGGCCATGACATGGACGACGATCTCAGCGACGATGACATGGGACTTTAAGAAGAAGAAAAAGCTCGACATGATCAATTGCCCGACAGACAGCCACGAGATGGAGCCGGCCGAAGCCATACATCGCTGCCCTCGCCGAAACCGCCAGCAAATCGAGCCCTGTTGTAAGATGAAATCGAGACATGTGCAAGTGTCTATCGGGCTTCAATATCCGGCACTGTCTCTATCTGACACATGGAATCCATTATCAAACCCGACTGAGATATCCATGGAACCCTCGATCGACGCGAGATCTTCAGCTACCCAAGCCACAGTTCCTTCAACAACAACCTATTCAAGCATTCCAAATTTATCCAGTACGATGCACCAATATTGTCAACCGACTGAAACTGTAGGCACGAGATCGAGACTGCGGTGTTTCGAGGCCGGTCGATCATTGGCTATTGCTTGGCTTCATCGCTGGCGTCAGTCTGCGTGATGGGAAATTATTGACGGTAATGGATTAATATTCACCGAGAAAGAGACGGAGCACGTCATCTATCCATCCCAAGTTGACGTGCATATCAAGCCCGAGCTTCGCCGAAAAGGCAAACACTGGCGCTCTCATCGTAACCATCCAGGTTCAAGCTCGATGGCTTTCACAATCCGCCTTGATAGTCCCGGCGTCAGAGTCAAGAATAGGGTTCTGCTCCGCCCCAGGACCGTCATCAAAGCTCGCTACCATGTTCCGTGGTGTCGTCCATTCCGAGTCATCCCAACCGAGCGGCTCACTACCTTCACGCCATCGAGTTCGGCCCCGACGCTCTTGCGGTTCCGAATGTTGCTGCCTCTCGTTGGATATCTGAAAGTATGACTGGTTGTCCGTTGTCAACTCACCACTGGCGTCAGGCTGAGTGTTCGTCGTCGTCAGGTCCGCGCCGACATCGTCGCCAGCGGTGCTGTGTTGCCCAGACGAAAGCACACCGAAACCCTCACAGAGGCGCTTTGGTGGTAGACCATTTGCCATGGAATACGTCTCCTCATCCTGAAAGGGTCGCTTTCTGCGACCTTCCGGCGCGGCAACGGCTCCCCTAGTGCCGAACATTTCTCTGTGAGGATCGAGAAAATAATATCTTGAATTAAGCAGCGAGATATCGAATCAGTTTCCAAAGAAGCAGAAGAATAAATTTGTTTGTCCGTTCGAATATCTTTAATGGAAGAGAAGAAGAAGAAGAAGAAGAAGAAGGAGAAGGAGAAGAGGAAACACGGAACGCAAACACGACGAAGTTAAGAACTCACAAAGCGAAAGAAAGAGAGAAAGAAGGCAGCATGAAAGACGGAGGGGAAGAAGAGAAGAGAAGAACAAAAAGCTACCTACCTTTGCGGCCTTCGCTTCGAACCTTGCACCCGCCACACAAAGACCGGACCTGCTTCTCCTCCTTTGTTGCTTTGCTGAAAGGGGGTTTATTCCCTAGGTACCCTTCTGTCCTTTCTTGTCTCTTGTCTCTCTCTCTTTTTCTTTTCTCCGCCCTCTTTCTTTGAGGCCTTCAACTCTCTTCCTGTTCAAGTGCGAGTGGCTGGGCTATGCTTTGACTTTTCCCTACCGGCGGCTTTTCTGCTTTTGAGGCTTTCTCGATAGGCGAGGCCCTCGTCCTGACTACCTACTAGGTAGGTAGGTATGCTGGGCGGAGATGGGCGTTCGCGTTGCCGGTTCCATGCCAACTGGCCTTGCCAGCTGCCACCGTTTGTCTTGCTGCATTGCGGCGAGGGACGGCTGTTTTGCCGGCCCGTTTTGACAGACTTTTGCTTCCAAGTTTCTTTGCGTCTCAAGCTCGGGCGAGTCTGTAACACCAGACGCATACTCTGCTTGAACCGGAGACTTTGAGAGCCTGCGGCACGATTCATTCTTTTGCCGCCTTTCACGGATACATAGAAAGGGGTTATTATCTCACAGACACTCGGAGAGGAGCTGTTTCTATCAAAAGATTGAATAATTATAATTCTAATTCTAGCAATGCTTAAGCTACCTTACAAGAAGCTCCATCACTTCTTGAACCGACAACAGACGACTGGTATCATGCTATTTACAGTTCTGAGGGCTCTTCACGGGCTGCGGAAAAGTCGTGGTACGCCAGCTCGTACACCAAGCCCAAGGTCATCTTGGCATGCTCAAGCATGTGGTCAAACGACAGATACTTGATCAGGTCTTCAGTGCCGTGGATGTGCTGGTCCGAGTTCTCAAATGCCGACTCAATAACAAAGGCAGAAGGGTAACCGGCCTTGGAGGCAGAGGCGTGGTCCGAGCAAGCATAGCCGCAC
>LFMI01000459.1:62287-83161 GCA_001050175.1 Trichoderma parareesei | reverse complement strand
AAAAAAAAAAAGAAAACGGATAATGTCGGAGGGTAAGTTGGGGTGGGCCGGGTATACTGGATCAAACTGGCCGGTTGCATGGCTATGGCGTCACGGAGTTGGTTGGAACTCGAATGAGGGCACGAGGATTGCTCGGTAGTGGCCCTGGGGGAGGTGGAAATACAAAACAAAATCTCTATTTTAGAGGACCAAGGAATCTTTGTAGAGCTGCTCATAATGGTTAGCTGTGGATTACGTTTGAAAATAAATAAAAAGAAGAGCGATTTATTTTTCTTCAGTCTAATCAGACCTGATGATGGGGTCCAGCCGAGGTATACAGAGAATCCCGCAAGATTTCCGAGGAGGAAAGACGAAAGATACTGGTAGGTCTGGAAAAAGAGGGATACTAATCCACATCGTGACAATGCGACCTTTTGTCAGTGGGCGATCCGCCTCATCACATCAGCACAGCCTGCAGGCTATGCCATGGTGCGCGTGTACATTGCAGGACCACTAACGACAACACGAGACGAGAGGCGTGACGCGACAGGCTGTTGACCAACTGGACGGGCTTCTAGTGATGCAGAGGGAGTGTGTGTGTGTGTGAGAGAGAGAGAGAGAGAGAGAGGGAGGTAGCACAGAGGGCGCCAATGTACACAGCCTTGAGCGTGTTGAAGATGAGATCTCCTGCTTGATTCTGTTGTCTGTTCTTCTGCTTAGACCAGCAACGAAGGAGATAAGAGGGCGACGCAAATGCCAACAATGAAGCAACCTGCTGCTGGCCTGAAGCTTCAAAGACCATCACGAGCAGTAATATGACCCCGGATAGGCGAGGCGTCGCGAATGCCTCCTTCGGCGGAAGTTGGGGACAATTTTAGGTTGGGAGACACAGGGCCATTAAGGTTTGGGCTAGGCCAGGGCTGAGATGTGATCGAAAAAAACAGCAGCCCATCACAGCACAGATACGCCTATACTACCTAGGTAGGTAGTAGGTAGGTACAGTAGAGATACGACACCAGCCGAGACTGGGAGGGGTTTCAGGGCTCCTGTCAGAGAGGCGGGGAAAACATCAAGAATTGAGACTTTGTCAAGAAACAAAGAAGAGGCAAGAGACAAAAGAGTCAGGTGAGCAGGTGCGCAAGGGCAAGCTATTGGTCCAACCCTCTCTATTTCTCCCTCTTTGTTCGTGGAGGTGAGTTTGGACGGTTGATGACACGACATGTTGACTGGCTTTTGTTGCATACCTGAGTACTAACACTTACTCAATTGTGAGTGCCTGTTTGTCTCGGGCTGCCTCTTTTCGCGTTGATGTCTGCGGAGTCGGGGTTGTGCTGTATGTACATAAAAGCAACTCAGGTAACTGTGATCCTTGGACCAAATAAGGGCACATCGTTGCCGAATCTGCGGACAAGTATCCGATCAACGGAGGCATGTGATTCCAAGGCTGATTCTCTTCCCTCTTCATCGACCCCTCTCCAGCGTATCATAGTCGACACCGGAGACTAATCGAATCATTTCGGACGGGAAGAGGAGAGGAGAAGGCGGCCACATTTGCTTGGCGATCCTGCTATTGTGCTAGCTTCGCGGAGGGGAGGCGGCTGTGCGACGCTGCAGTGCACAGCCTCTCGCTGTCTTTCTGGTTCACTGTGTGGAATCATGAAGCAGAAAAGTCTGCAGATACTAATACTACCGGCAAATTGTTCCTTGTCCAGCTCTCGATCTAACCATCTCGCGTGCTGACAGAATGCGACATCAGCGTGTGCCTGATGCATATCGATGGGCCTATTAGAAACGACCAAGATTCCTGATAAGACTCTGCAGCCTCTGCCTGCGTCTATCCGCACTGCACAATGCGAGATGATATCAACAGTAGACAAGACGGAGAATTAGCTGCCTCTTTGCGGGCCAACCCCCTTGGCTCGTGCTGTTACGCCACGCATCCAACTTGTCCGTTTATGCTGTGTGGCCAGACGACGCTGCCAAGACACGACGGGACAAGGATGACCAGCCTGCCTGGTTATCGAGCTGGCTAGCTTCCATCATCCAAGAAAATTGTTCATTGCAGAGCAAGGTCTGAGGTAGCAAGCCGATGTGTGGTTGCAGTCGATAGGAGCAGAAAAGTCGACATCTAACGAGATGGGTGTAGCATCGTCGCACCGTAAACGACCCTACCTCTGCACGCGTCCGTTCGTGTAACCGTGCAATATGTGAGCTGCTGACGATGCCCGTGATAGTAGATGTCACTTTTTGGAAGTACCACATCTCATTCGTCACTTACCTCAGTACCTATTGTTCCGCTTTGACAAGCATCATGACTGCTCACCTTGTCTTTCCTTTATTACACTCCAACACTCGTTGGGCGCCACGGGTAGGAGTAAGCCAAGGCTCTTGGCGAAAGGGATGCGCTGGCCCACGATTTGCGCGGAGCTGATCCGTGAAGAGAAAGCATACTGAGAGGTGTCAGTCTGCTGTTTGTGCTGCTGTCGAAAGACTGGCGTGAAGAGCTGAGGATATCGAGGTGATTCCCCATGTCATCTTGACGCGATGGTCCGTAGTAGCTTGATATGGGCTAGCAGACGTAAGCTATGCCGGCAGATGGAGGGAACTAGCAAGTAGCAGAAGCAGCTTCAAGATGAATTAGGGCCTTTCGCCGCAGCATCTGACCACATGTCAGTCGGGGGGTTGGTTTCGTCGTCGTCGATGCTTTCCGTAGACCTGGAGCGGTGCCTGTCATAAAAGCCGGCGTGACTGCATGTGTGTTGTCGAGAAGGGCTCCGCTCCTCCATCAAGGTCGTATCCCGGCAACTGTACTGTTGTATTTTTGCCAGCTCGTGATAAACCAGGCCCTACCTTATTTTGTGTCCTCCATCTCTGCTTCTTGACGCTTCTTCTTCTGCGGCTACAGCCGTTTGTCCTTCTTCTTATCGCGTTGTAGCAATAGCTGCGTTGCATCGCGAGGTTGGCAGCCGCAGCGGTGTCGCCACCAACCAACTGCTGCCTGCACTCATCTCATCCCACATGTTCTGCTGCCTACCTGCTTGCAGAATCAGGCGGTATCGAGTCATAACTGTTCTCTCGAGTGCTCTGCATTGACAGAGTCTCTCTTTCTGTCTCGATTCGACGTCCTTCACACCGCCATTGCGCTGGCTCGATCCATAGTGGCTCTCCGAAAGGACAACCAGCGGATATTGACATTGACCTATTGCGCCTGAGACTTGTGCCCGGAACCGCCTCTGGCTCTCGTCTGCTCTTGTCTGCCTCTTTTGTCCATTGACAAAGCCTTCTTCCAGATCAGCAGAGCAGGTAGAGCAAGACATCAGCCGAAACAATATCCCTCCCTCGGCGGCAGTCAGAACTCAGTCCACCGGCAAAGGCTCACCGTGATCAAGTGCCAAGCCAGGCGAGATCCAGCATCTCCAAATCATCCTCCCGCGGTGGAGCACAGAGGCGCCAGAGCGGAGGCTAGAATCAGCCCTTGCAAGCTCTTGCTCAGTGCGGCACCCAGGCCCTCGGTCTTGAGCCCGTCCGTCAGCTCAAAACTGTGGCCGCGCCATCACGAGCCTCTCGCTCCTTTTTCTTATCAACAAAGCCAATCAATCAATCAGTCAGTCAGTCAGTCAGTCGGTTCATCCGAAGAGAGGCAAGGTAGCTGAGGAACCGCTGGTCGTTGCATCAGCAATCACCACATTCTGCATCATCTCTTGCATCATCATCAGCAATACTCCCCCGTCCGTCCAGGCGAGTGCCCGTCAGCGAATCGACTCCCACCTCTGGCCCCTCGTGGCTTTGCACAGCTCTTCCCCATCCCGGCAGCAGCTGCGGGGTGTTTTTTATTCGAATTTCTCCTGCTTCACAATCAAAGGAGAGGCGTGTGATAGTAAAAGCACCGCCTCTCATAGGTACCCAGGTCCGGCTAGGCAGCTCAAGGGGGAGAACGGGAACGGAAACGGAACAGGGACCAGGCCCAGGAGAAGTGAAAACAGAAGACAAAGGAACAAAAAAAGAGACAGGCACACACACCACCCTAGCCCTAAAGAGGGACAGACGCGGGATCCCGACCGAGAAAATTAGAGGCCGCTGCTTGTTTTTATGCTTGTTCTTGGCTGCAGCAGCACACAACTCGACGATCCGTGCATTTTCTGGTCTGTGGGGAAGGCGAACTGAGCTCGACTGCGGACAAGGCCGTTCAAGCAGGGCGAGGCAAGGCCAGGGAACAGCGAGTACAAGTACCTTACCTAGGAACGAACTGTCGAGTCGAGTCCGGGGTCAAAGAGGAGGCGAGACGGCACCTCAGCCATTTCCAGCTGTTGCATTGATTTTTCTCGAGCGTTTCTGGACTGCTGGGACGGGGTGCCTTGCCTGCTGGCCCAGCACTGCCGAGTTCGTCTGTGGCTCCTAGCCTCGTCTCTCTCCCTCACTCTCCCTCTCTCTCTGTCTCTCTGCATCATCCTCACGCCTGCTCCCCCTTTTGAATTTTGACCTCCTGTTGAGCCTTCTCGCAAGAAGAACCAGGTACCTCACGCATTAGGAAGAACACCTGTCACCTTTCTCTGTGTTTCCATCTCTTCTCACCTTATTTTTCTCTTACGGCAACCTTTCCTTGTCGAGATCTTTCCATCTGCACTCGTCAGTTCTTGCGGCTCGCAGAAAGAGGCCCTTGCTCGGCTCTGCCAATTCCGCAACCGCATCCTCCCTTCCTCCTCCTCCTCCTTCTCTCTCCTCCTCATTCCACCTCGTTTCTCCAGCAAAATCCTCTGCCTTTGTCTCTTTCAGCAAGCCTCGTCCACGCCTCATCTCTCGAACCTTCCTATTCGCTTCTCAGCCTCTGAAGACCGGAGCCTGCCTGCACCTTCCCGACCTGCCCGTCTGCCGTGTCGCGCCAGCTCGGCATCTTGGTGCCGGGCTCTGGATCGTGTGTCTTTGGACCGTTTCTCGTCCTGACCGGCAAACGCGATATCCATAAAGACGCAGCATTTTTTCCACCTTGGGGCTGTATTGTTTTCTATCTCTTGTCTACAGTTTCTGTCTTTCTTTTGCGTCATCTCTCTCTCGCGCATCTTTCATTCTTTTGTTTCAGCAGCCGAAGATCAGTATCCTCGAACACGCCTCGATCATTTGCCCCATCCTGTGTCGGCTTTATATTCACCTGGGCGACGTCTCCCGGTCTAGACCTTGCCTCAACTCTCGCTATAGCCGCTCATTTACCTGTATCAACAGCGGCTGAGGATCTCGAACAAGTCTTGCCAGCCGGTGCAGACTTAGCAGTCTAAAGAATGGAGAGCCCTGCACAAGTCACGATGCAGTCTCTCAAGACGCCCCAGGGTTCCGACTCGGATATCTCTCCATCGTCGACAGCGCCGCCGCCGCAGGCTCAGGAGGGATACTTCCCGCCCCCTGATGCTAGTGGCAGCCAGAACTCGGCGCCTCTGGCCTCGAATGCTAGCGACACTTCTTCCCGGCGGCACTCGAGCATCAGCTTTGCTGCCGAGCTTGCGAAGCCCAACGGGGCCCCGTTAGGTAAGACCATATCGGCCTCGTCTGCCGGCAAACGCAAGGCCATCGGCATTCAGAAGCGGCCTTCAGACGGCGCGAAAGGGCGAGCGCCATCTCCTCCCCATAGCAGGTAAGCCTTTGGACTTTTGTCTTCCTATACTTTCTCTACACTCGTCTCGCTGTGTTCCTTCCCTCCTAAACCGTTACCTTGGACCTTGCGTCCTCTCTTGTGTTCCCATCTTTGATGCTGCGTGTCCCCGGACGGCAACACGGCAAATACCAAGTGGTGTCTTGGAAATTCAAGGGCTCTCCAAGACATTATGCTCGGCGGGAAACGGCCCTGTGTCCAATCTGCAAGAGACAAGTTTGTGCTTCTCCAGGCCTTCCAACCGCGTGGTCTCGGCACAAAATTGCCGGCCAGGCATGGGCAATGCATTTCTCGAGCTTGCTGGTATCGTGTCTGTTGCGTCGCCGTTCGATTTGCCAGCACGACATGGCTCTCGTCCTTGCCCGAGCGAGTCGTCGGGTACAGCGGTAGAGCTGTGATAGTGTCAAGTCCATGTGGGCCGGGGATGGCTTCGATCCCCACGCTAGCGACACTCCTTATTCTGCACCTTGAGCGTCGGGATCCCATCTGTCGTGTCCGGCCATCTGGTTTTTGGGAGGCCGAGGATGCAGCCTGTTCCGAGCGGGCACGCGCCGGATGCGTGTGGCCAGAGCTGGAGCACAGAGTGCGACTGAAGGCTCCGTCCAGTGCCGTGCCGCCAACCCCCGGCCTGGGGTCCGGTTGGATGCCTCTTCCCCCAATCTCCAGCAGACGAGACCCCTTCTCCCATGATCCCTGGCTTGAGCAGACCAGCCTATTGGCCCCACCGCTCCGGGAGCTTCTCGTTATGGCTATTTTTTCTCTTGCCTACCCCGCCGGCTTCACCCTTTCCTGCGGTGCGACTCGCCGGACGACGCTCCAACTCGCCGCAGCCGCAAGGTCTCCGTCATTTTGCTCTCACATGCCTCCTCCTCCCTGGCACTTGTGTTATTTGCCTCACTAATCCTCTCCTTGTCTTGTCGTCTGGGCCAACTCGAGTTCTCTCGTTTGCATCTTTGGCTTCTCACTCTTTTCCTGACTCTCTCCTGACCTGCGCATTCTCACTCGTCTCGTTTTCTCCACAATCCAGGCTACTTCGAATTGTGCGACGGAATGACAGCGCTAACCTCGCAACCGGGCGACAGATTCCAGCGTCATGTCGGCTTCGACAACGTCCCCAGTGGCGAGACGTCGAAGAAAGTACCCTCGTCGCTCGTGCTCAATGTCAGACACGATGGGTATCAGCCGCGCCGCCGATCGCGCACCTTCATGGTCGGCATTGACGAGCACTCGTATTCAGACTATGCCATTCAGTGGCTGCTCGACGAATTGGTCGATGACGGCGACGAGATCATCTGCGTACGCGTCATTGAAAAGGACGTGCGGCTAAGCGACAAGTCATACCACAGCGACGCGCAGCAGGTCATGAAGAGCATCTTGGAGAAAAACACCGAGAACCGTGCTGTCGCATTTGTCCTTGAGTATGCAGTCGGCAAGCTACATGCTACCTTTCAGTCCCTGGTAGGTGGCTATGATGGCCTTTGCCTTACACCGCTCCCCAAACCGTCTCCGCGCTGAAACTAACATGTTCGAACGCCAGATTCAACTTTATCAACCAGCCATGCTCATTGTGGGCACTAGAGGGCGGTCCCTCGGAGGCATACAGGGCCTTGTCAACAATCGCAACTCGTTTTCAAAGTACTGTCTGCAGTACTCTCCCATACCCGTCGTCGTCGTTAGGCCTAGCGAGAAACGTAATAAGAAGAAGGCGAAGCGAACGAACGACAGCACGCGACAGACCTATGTTAGCATGCTGGCCGCTACCAATGGCAAGCACGAGGCCGATAGCGAGGCCAGCAGCACCTATGAGCTGGAGGTGCAGATTCCGCGCGAGGAGGAGGCACACCAGGTAGCAAAGGTACTGGGCCTGCCTGCCAAGTTCGATCCCACCATCAAGCCTCTGCACGAGTCAGTGTTGTTGAGGTCAAAGTCCCCCGACACCGTGGCCGGCCCCCGACCAAGTGCGCCGCGCCGCGTCAGCACCGACCCCTCGCCTCCCAGCGCCCCCAATAGTGAGGATGAGGAAGACGATGAGGAGGGGGAGTTTGAAGTCATGACGGGTATGGACGCTTTAAATCAGCAGCAGAAGCTCGATCAGCTTCACAAGATGGAGGTCAGCGAGGCGGCCGCCCTTCGACAGGGCATCAATGAGGAAGAGGAGGACGAGTCGGATGAAGCCCAGGCGCAGAACTCTGGGGCCGCATCCTAGAAGATGCTCGTCGGCCCAGATCGTGCCTCCCAGGCTCAATGTTCGGATGGCTCCCCTAATGCCCCCACGGTGACTCCGGCGGCAGCAGTAGGCGACGTAGGGGAGGTTGAACCGGAGGTTACGATGAGAGGGGGCGGAGACGGAGACGGCTCCTGCTTCTATCACGCTCGCTATCGCAGAAGGGGCGGTCGTTCAGGTCAATGGGCTTCTGCCGCAGGGTCAACGCCCTCGGAAACACCAGAACCAGCAGCAGAGATTGGAGAAGTACCGGCATCGGGACAGCCATCTGGGGGCAACGCACCATTCCAGGCACCGCCAAGGTTGAGGCCCCGCGGTTAGAGAGCGTCTGTTTTGACAAGCCAACCACCCGCGGACGGTGCTACTGGCGCCCTTCCAGCATTGGACGGCCATTGCATGACGAGCCCCTTCACGGACGACCCCTATGAATTCGCTACTCCTACACGAAGCTATGGGATGGATGCCCAATTTGCAATGGGTTATTCTACGCCGAGTCCGTCTTCTTCGTCTACGGCTGGCCCCTCCAGTCAAGGCACACCCTTGGACGATTATTTTGCGAGGAGTCCTTTCAGCCCTTGTACAATGGATGGTTTTATGGATAGTCCTTCGAGGGGGAGAAAACGCCGCGGAAGGCGGTCAGTACATGAGTATCCATTGACCTTATCACCGGTTCTAGAACCCTCCCACGGGCCAGACGTCGATGCACCTACAAGGGCCACATTGTCAAGACGCGGATCCTCAACCTCCAACAGAGGCGTATCACCATGGGGCCAAGCCGCAAGGGGCTCATTTTCTAGAGCCAAGCTTGTACAGGAGGGATCCAGGGCTCGCAGGCCCAATGCGCCGTTGGTCTGGCCAATGGCAGTCGATGGAGGTTCATCGCCCGAGCTCTCTGCAATCGAGTTTCGAAAGGAACGGCGTTCATGGTCAGCCACATCCTCATCAGCGTCGGATATGACTCCCCCTCCACGGGCTCGATCTCCGTCCCCACTGTTGCTGGATAACAGCGAGGGTGCCCGCCATGGCATACATTCCGAGATCAGGCGACTCAATCACTGGGCGGCGGAAGCTTCGAGGGCAGGTGATATTGCCAGCATGTATTCGACAGGAAAACAGAAGACGAAGGCATGCAGTCCTTCGGACGTGCGGCCACCAAACGAGGACAAGATGTGCCTTGTCAGGGAAATCGATGTGCTCAAGGCAAGGTTTCGCGCCAAGTCGGAGGACGGGACACAGGAACCAGCATCGCAGCCCCCTTTTTCAACGAATCAATATCCCGCTGAGAACCGCTCTTCCTCCCAGTACGGCCCTTCCAGTGGTCTGCACCGTTCAGCGTCTGAGCGCCAAACCCTCTCTCGTGCGGACTGCCCGCCTCAAGAGATGCGCCGTTCTCATCCCACGCACCGGCCCCCCTTCCCGCAACAGCCGCAGCAAGAGACCGCGGAACAACAGGAACGACAGTTGATTGCGATGCAACTCTCACAGCTGCAGTTGTTCCAGGATCAGGCTCGCCAACCGACGCAGGTAGATTCGCCTCCCCAAGCGTCTCAGTCACAAGCGCTGATCCATCTGCCTCGCGGACCGTCTCAAGCGCAGACGCTGCTTCATCCGCCTCATCGCATATCTTACCCGCAGCAAAACCAACGGCGTCAATTCCAGTTATTACAGTCACAGCAACAGTTGCAGCTACAGCGACAAGGCTCCCAGAATCAGATCCAGCCAGAGCAGCAAGCCTTTTAGCATCAGTTGGAGCTCCAGCGGAATGGCTACCAGCATCGGCCACTGCCGCCACCACAGCGGCAAGGTTACCCACACCAGCGGCAATTGCAGCAGCAGACTTTCCAGCATCAGTGGCCGCAGCAGTGGCATCATCAGTGGCAGCCACAGCAGCCGGGCTACCCGCACCAGCGGCAGATACAGCAGCAGGACTACCAACGTCAGCTGCTGGCACAGCAACAAGTGCCCCAGCGTCGATCCCAGCGACAGTCTGACACTCGCCGTGGGCAGCATCTGTTGCAGCAAGAGCAGCAGGACGCTAGCTTGCGAGCGCCTTCTCGGGCTGAGGCACAGCTGGCCATGCAGACATTGCCGTCTTCGGGAG
The DNA here is from genome assembly GCA_001050175.1 of Trichoderma parareesei. NCBI lineage: Eukaryota > Fungi > Ascomycota > Sordariomycetes > Hypocreales > Hypocreaceae > Trichoderma > Trichoderma parareesei. The sequence goes on along the minus strand of LFMI01000459.1, from coordinate 73,216 downwards.
AGTCTCGCCCGGGATCTGGCCTGCCGGCAGCAGAAGGAGTGGTTACTGCCGTTGTATCGCGTGACAAGGATGAAGTAGACGCAGATCCACCCCCCGAAGCCGACAATACAGGTAGTCAGAGCTACTACTTGTTCGTGAAGAAGAAGCTGACTACGATGGTTCACCTGAGGCGGTCAAGCGCCTTGGGAGTGACGGGGAAGGATTCCTGATTATAGGTTATGCAAGGTTACGAAGGTTACGAGATTTGAGTGGTTGGAGGATGTCTTTACGGCACAAACAAGCGTGGGTAGATGAGCGATCGGTTGGTTGGATGAAACACTTGAAATGGATATGGAGAGGTGAGACACGGGATCAACAGCTGGTAGCATTGTGTGGTAGTTATGATAGCGCGGGTCGGGCGAGGATTGAGGATAGTGAGACTTGAAGTTGGTAGCAACCATGGCATCTACCAAGGTACATAGGTATTAGTTTGGCTCCGCGGCAGCCAGATGAAGAAAGCGATTAAGTATTTGATGCGGGCTGGAGTGTGCCGTGAAAGCCGTGAAGCAAACGATGACGAAGCAACGGTGTGCATATGGATGATCCCTGTCGTTGTTGACGCGGCTTGGGCGAGGGGAAGAGGAGGCTGTAGGCAGCTGGGACTTTGAGGTACTAATACGAGTATGGGAGGCCAAGACGCTGATATGAGGAGGTAACACGACGACGCCTTGTAAACGAAGTACTAGAACGATGGACGACCGATGGGGGTTAGTACCTGTAGTATAGTAGTGCGGCAGAATACGAAGGTGACGATAGCTTGGTTGGTATCGTATGTATGATACGAAGTCTAAGTAGGTATGTCTGCTGCGGCCTAAGGTACCTTATCGTGGTGTTGCTGAAAATAGATGAGTGGTTGTGTGTGTGAGCCTTTTGGTGGTACCTGTGCCTTTTTTTGCAGATGTGATGCCATTGGGCGCAATTGATTGGCCGGTTGAACCGCTTAATGGCCCGGTGGGGCGTCCCATTCGAAACGACCCCGGATGCAGAAAGTTCGAGGGATCGTCGTCATTCTTGTGGTTTCTCCATGTCTTTTTGGCTGGGCCCTGGCTCGGTGATTATCTTACTCCTTTGCCTTGCTCTTCTACTTTGACTCCTTTCTAATAATACTCTCACTCTACTTGTCACTATCCTTCTCATCATCTGTTGCCCACTTTGCGTTGATACGTACCTTATGTGGGAGTGGCTACAAGCTGCATCTCACACCAGAGCCCCTTCGATACGTTTTATCCGCGATATATGCCACTATTCTTTTCGGAACAGCTGATAATCACGATCCGCGCGGCTTTTTTCCCACTCTACCTTGCCAGACAAGCAGGCAAATTTGATATGAGCGTGGGGTTGCTAATTTGCGGCTTTGCGATCAAATACTAGTAGCCTGCATCTGGACCTCCAGTCGCTCTTTCATACCTGCTACCACTCTCGTCTTTTGCGCTGCATTGGCCGACACTCGTTGGGTTTTCACGCTGTTTGATTTGTCTGCGTTTGTATTGATCGCATCGGTGTCTCTGCATTTAGCAGTCTGGAGACAAGAGAGAGCATAGGAGGACGGGGATAGGCGGATTTGTTTGCTGTGGCGGCTTGAGTTACGTTGCTTCGAAGCTGGTACGAGCATTTGGCGGGGCAGAACATTGGACGACGAGGTCGAGTGCGACGACGACAGCGACGACGACGACGACGATACTGTGATTGAAGTTAAATCCTCGATACGGGACAGTCATATTTCGGTTCGAGAACAGATTTGAGAGCACGACTTATCGTCGATATCAACCGACAACAAGCACCGCGACCGACCAGCGTCAACCCAAAAGCAAGACGACACATGCAAATGTGGCCATTCTCCCCTCCGTCGTGCGCCCACGATGCCTGCGCTCCGCCCAACCCGCACGCCCTCACGGCCGCCTCGCTGCTGTCGGCGCTGCCCTTTGCCGGCGTCTTCCTGGCCGCCAACGCCGTCGCCGTGCGCCACGTCTTCCCCAAGCTGAGCCGCGCCGCCCACGACGACACCCGTGACGGCGAGGACCATGTGCTGCCGTCCCACGCGCCCGCCGCGCTGCGCCAGGCCCACGCTGAGCACGGCAGCAAGAGCTGGAGGCAGAGGGGCGCCGCCTGGGCATTTGGCACCACGGTCGGGCTGGCGGCGACGCTGGGGGCCCTCATCATGGCCGAGATCGTCGGCGCCGTGGACGCGGCCGCGCGGAACCTGGCGCTGAGCGTCACGGTGCCGGCGCTGCTCTTCATGCTGGTCGTGCTGATTCCCTGGCTGGAGTGCCGCAGCCTCGTCGCCAGCGCCGGCTGGAGCTTCCAGCGCACGGCCAAGGGCAGGCTGCCGCGAGTTGCCCTGGGGTTGCAGGCGGCGCTGTTTGGCGGCTGGCTGTTTGTCTTTTGGTCCATGGGCAGCGTGGTGCCGCGGGCCGAGATACTCCTCCGCGCGGTTCCGCCGCCGACGGCTGAGCATGGAGGCGACAAGGCGAGGGCTGTGCTGGGCAGTGCGGGCGAGGACCTGACGAGGGCGTGTCTGGAGCGCATCGGCGTCGTGGGCATCTCGCTCATGGCGCTGCTATCGGGCTTCGCGTCCGTGTCGGCGCCGTGGCACACATTTGGCCGTGCGGAGGCGAGGCGGCGCAGGCCGCTGACGGAGGCGGATCTGAACCGCAAGCAGACGGGGCTGGATGCGACGAGCGAGATGCTGGCGACGAAGCGACACCGGCTGCAGCAGCTGCAGCGAAAGGCGGCGGCGGCGGCGCAGGACTCGGGCAAGGGGGGCAAGGGGGGCGGCGGGCTGGTCGGGCTGGTGATGGGGTCGATGCGCGGCCGGTCGAGCGAGGAGGCGGAGATGCAGACGCTGCGGATGGAGATTGCCGGGCTCGAAGCCATTGAGGCCAATCTGTCGTCGAACCTGGCGCTGATGAAGAGCCAGCACGCGGCGTCGGCGCGGGCCTCCACGACGCTGGGCCGCCTCCTGCTGGTGCCGTCGTACGCCTTCAGCGCCTACTGCGTGTACCGCATCCTGGCGACGGCGCTGACGACGATACGGAGGGCATCTTCGCCGTCGGCGAGCTTTGCGTCGAGCGATCCCATCAACCGCTTCCTGGGCCTGCTGGCGCGACACTGGGACCCGAAGCTGGACCAGATGGCGTGGGCGCGCATCATCAGCTTCGCCCTGAGCGGCGTCATCCTCGTGGCGAGCGCCAACAGCGCGATCCAGACATTCCACCTGTTTGCCAAGTGGACGCCGGGCCTGCTGCGGCATGCGCAGGCGAACCTCGCGCTGGCGGTGGGCCAGGTCGCGGCCACCTATGTCATTTCCGCCAGTCTGCTGCTGCGCAGCCAGCTGCCCAGCGAGGCGAGGTCGGCGGTGGGAGGCGTGCTCAGGGGCGCGCTGACGCCGGCCTTTGTGGACGGGTGGTTTGAGGGCTGGTTCCTGGTGGGAAGCGTGGTGACGGCGCTGGGCATCTGGTTGGGGGGCAAGATTGGGGGTGGGAGCGAGGTGGATTGGGATTTGGACGGGTATGGGATGGAGGAGATGGGGGCCAAGAGGTCGTGATGCCCGCCTCATTTTGATTCACGTTTGATGACTATTGTTTGTTTTCCTATTATGCTGGCGCGGCGTTTGATTTGCTACTTCACGAAAGGGACAGGCTGTTTGTCTTGATATAGCTTCTCTCTCCATCATTGGCCATTTATTGTATGAACACACCTGCCGCGGCTGCAAATATCTATCCATCTATGTCTCATGTCGAAAAGGAAACAATCCATCATGCCGAGACTCATCATCACCACCACCAACCCACCCATCATCATCATCATCATCCATCACACAATGATGCCCAACTCCCTCCCCACCCTAAAGCTCTCCAGAATCGAACCCCAGACAGCCTGGCTCGTGAACTCGAGCACCTTTTCCCTCATTTCTACCTTCCCATCATCATCATCTACCCTCCTCCAAGCGCGTCCCCTCCTGACCTCGTCCTCCGTAAACCACCCCCACTCGGTATGCTCCTCGGGATCCGTCACAACCCGCTCACTCACGCCCTCGTCCACGGTAGTAATAAAGTTTATTTTCCCCCAGACGTTGCCCGTCTCCAGAAACGTCGTCACTTTCATCGTCTGCAAGCCCACGACGCCCTGCAGGTCAACGTCCTTGGCGTCTTCCTTTTCAGGGGGAATACCCCATTCGCCCATTTGAGCAGCCTCTTGGGCGTTGACGGAGCGGGCCATGCCGACGGTGGCGTGGAAGTGAGGGTTCGAGAGGGAGGCTTCTTCGTGGAGCTCGCGCGCGGCGGCGGAGAGGATGGATGGATCGGTTGGGTCGACGGAGCCGCCGGGGGTTTCCCATTTCAGGGGGTATGAGTCTGTTGGGGAGCGGCGGAGGAGGAGGATCTGAGGAGGCGGAATGCTTGGAGGCTGAGTGGTGGTGATGGTGATGGTGGTACCTTGTTGGGGATGAGATTGAGAAGGGGGTTGATGAGGTTGTTGGCGGAGGATGAGGACGCTGGTCATGGGGTGCGCGATGGGAGGGTCGCTGGTCGTGGAGAGGGATTGGGGGGAGAGGGTTGATAGGGGGGAGAGGGAGGGGGAGTGAGTGTAGGGGTAGGGTTGTGATGACATTGTGTTGGGTGAGTTCTTTGGCTGTTTGTTGTACTTTGATTTGATTTCGATAACGAAGTATAAGAGATGCTGTAGAAATTATGAGTGCTGTGTGAGATCAGAGTGTATAAGGGGTCTATATCGACGGCGTTGAGAGAGGAAACAGCTTGGTTGAGGAAGAGAGTCACGATAAGTGGACAAGGGAGGGGGGGCGCAATATAATATATCCGGATCATCACCCGCTTCAGCACACGGCAAGCCAGGCAGCATCTCTTCTCTAGTCATGCCAATCTCTGCTGCCTGTGATAGGCAACACAATTCATGTGGCAGAGACACAAAAACACACACAACATCATCCGAATCACTCATCAGGGATAATCACCCCTCAATCTTTGAAATGTAAAATATATTGTTTTACTTCTATCAATCGAACGCGCTTCAAAGGCGGCTACATTCGGCCCGTGTCAGGTCCCGTATCTTTGCTCTCCTGTGAAGTCGCCTTGTTCTCATCTGCCCTCACTTCTTTCAGCTCCAGTCAAGGCGCCTCCACGGGCTGAGATTCCTCTCACCAGCAAACGTCAAGCCTGCCTGTCAGTCTCTCACCTTTTGCTCGGACAGCAAACAAGGCGGCAGCCTGCAGAGGGAACCCTCCTTTTGTATTCCCCTTCGTTCCGCAGATGAAGAGATGGCGCCCGCTCTCCCATCACCTCAAGAGTAAAGCGTGAGCCGGGCATCGTCGTCGTCATCATTGGAAGTCCATCATGCAAATCATCTCGCCCTCCTTTTCAATCTGGTCCGTTCCCCCGCGTGAGTGCATATCATAACTGGAAAAGCATACTTGCATCGTTTTGACCGTTCCTTAACCCTCCCTGCCCCCCCATTGTAATTTGGAAATAAAAAGTAAAAAGAAAGAAAAAGAAAGGAAAAGAAAGAGAGAAAGAGAAAACGAAAAGATCAAGATAAAGTGTTGCGGCCACATGCAACTTTAGACAAACTTTCATTATATCCCGTCCACCACATAGCAAGCAAATAGGCTTCTCTGGAAGCCGAAGCAGGCAAAACATGGTAGGACAAAGTAGCCGTCGTCATGGACCACGCCAGCTGATGCCCCGAGCGCCACAAGATGCTTATGCATTCCCTGGCATTCGTACGGCATCATCCAGCCTTGCCGGAGAGCCATGAGCCATATCCAAGCGGTTTGCGGCCGGAGACAGGGCGAGATTGCAGGCTGTAAGGGGGGGAAAGGGGCCTGCCCGCAAATCGATAGAATGGTGGGAATCGGAACAACGTGCACACGATATAGCAGGACCGGATCCGCTGGCAGGAGTCTTGCGACGGCAATCTCTAGTCATTGAAAACCGAAAGGAAATGGCATCAAATTTTTACAATCGCTCTTTTTCGTGATCCCTCGTTTTCGTTTTCGTTTGGCTTTTACACTCGTCCAATTCGTCCCTTCTTACCAGCCGGGACAGTCGTCCAGCCGTCCTCATCAGCAGCCGGAGCCGGGGCCGGAGCGTCGCCCTCAGCCGTGGGAGCAGCAGCAGCAGCAGCCTGCTGACCGTTGGCACGAGGTGCCCGGTTGTCGTTGCGGGGTCCTCGGGGAGGGACGTCTCCTCGGTCACCGCCGCGGCCACCACGGCCTCCGCGGCTGAATGCACCTCCTCGTGGGACTCGCTGTTCGTTTGAAGCCGATCTCCAGTTTCCAGACTCGGTGGCTCTTGATTTCTGTCCCTGGTTGAAATCCCTGGGCTGGTCACGCGTCCGAATGGGCACCTTTTGCTCCGCCTCACCGTTCTGCTTCTCCTGCTCGGCCTTGGGCTCTTCCTCAGGCTTAGCTGCCGTCTCACCCTCGGCTTTTGACTCTGGCTTAGCCTCGTCGGCCTCTGCAGTCACGGCGGGCTCAGCAGCCTTCTTAGCTGCAGCTTCGGCTTCAGCCTCGGCCTTGGCAGCAGCAGCCTCTTTGGCCAGACGTCGCTCTTCCTTGGCCTTCTCGTCTGCTTCCCGCTTCTCTTGGATCGCCTGCAGTCTCTTTTCCTCAATCTCCTTCTCCCTTGCGGCGGTGTCGATGGGTCGAGCAGCTCCAAAGGGGCTGGCCTTGGAGTCCGAAGTGTTAGAAGTAGCGGTGTCGGCAGCTTCCGAAACGGTTCGCTTCTGGAGGTTCAGGCGAGGACGGCCACCCTGGGCATGGGCCGCAGGTGCGGCGCCGGGAGAGGTCGGAGTCTCGGCTGCGGGGGCGTTGGCAGCATCGGGACGCATGCGGTCGCGCCATTGGAAGTCCTTTTCAGCAGCAGTGGCAGTGCGCTCCGGACGCTCAGGGCGCTCGCTGAACTGCCGAGGAGAGCGGCCTTCCTGTCGTCCCTCGCCCCAGGCCGCGGGCTCCCGGCGGCTTCCGCGGTACGAGTCGCTGCGCTCTCCCAAACCCTCCTGGGGTCCGCGCGCACGGCTGCTTTCACGAGATCCAGGTTCCTGAGGAGAGATGGGAGACAGAGGTCCACGCCGCTCCCAGGTCATCTCTCGGGGAGCACGGCTCTCAAAGGCGGGATCACGAGGAGGACGGCGTTCGCCACCAAAGTCATTACGGGGACCCCTCGATGAAGGGAGATCGGGCAGAGGGCCCTTGCGGGTCCACTCGCTCAAGTCTCGGGCAGACTCGCCACGGCCCTCTCGGCCATCACCGCCACGAGCTGCATTATCAATTAGCAAATCGAGTGCAAAGGAGTCAGATGTAGCATCTAGGGACAGAAACATACGAGGATCAGCGATCTTGATCTTGATCATGCGGCCCTCGAAGGATTGTCCATCAAGGGTCAGGGCCTTCTTCAGGCCTTCGAGATTGCCGAACTCGACGTATCCAAAGCCCTTGGGGCGCTGCATCTCACGATCCTCGATGATTCGGACGCTGACAACGTCGCAGCCGGTAAAGAAGTCGGTCACAGACTCAGTGGTGGCGTCATAGGACAGGTTGCCCAGGTGGGCGGTATACGGGGGCTTCTCGGGAAGCTTGGAGGGGATGGACTCGCGGACGGAGTAGCCTTGACGAGCGTTAACACGGGCGACGAGGAGAGGACAGTCAGGGTTGGGGAGCGCATACCTCGGTCTTGCCACGAAGATGTAGCATTGAAGCGGCCGGTGTCTCGAGCCGGGGGCAGGGCTTGGGTACCTGTGGGAGCTGGTCAATATCAGGTTGCCCTCTGTCATGACACTGGCATGCGATCGTCTGGTTCCTATGCCTCTTTTTCCCTTCCTCTTTTCTTATTCTCGTTCCGTTCCCAATGACAATTCCTCCGTCTTTTCTTCTTCTTCTTCTTCTTCTTCTTCTTCTTCTTCTTCTTCTTCTTCTTCTTCTTCTTCTTCTTCTTCTCCATTGTTGCCCAGGTAGATGGTTGCTAAACGGCATGCAGGACTTACCAGACACTGCAAGTTACGTTAGTAAAAGAGACCAGTAGACGGAACTTGAACAAGCATCAACATACCATAGGTTTCCTCAACCTCATCAGCCCAGTCGGAGCCTCCACCAAAACCTGCGTCGAGGGTTAGCATCAAGCATGCCGATGATCGGACTTTCCATTAACGGAGCCGGCGGGGTGTCCATGCGACCCTGGTATGGAGTGGTCGACGAGGGTATCGAGGGAGGGGTGACGAACCGGAGTCAGCCAGAAAGTCCCCGAGGGACATTTTCTGCTGTTCCTTCTTCTTGGGAGCTATGAGCCATTGTCAGCAGGGCGCTCTCGAGGCGGCAGCAACCCGGGACTCGGTGACATACGCATGATTGCGGTTGGACAAGGGCGAGCTCGCGCAACGATATCAGCAACCGATGCGCGAAAGGGCAGAACGCCGAGCTGGTGCGGGCGAGGACGACGAAGAGGCGGTGGCCGAGAGAGTCGACGCAGCAGGAGCCAATCACGGAGGGCAGATTGGCTGCGAGTTGGATCGGACGATGCGAGTGATCGAGTCCCAGATGCCGGGTCTGGGGTTGGGACAAGGTGAAATTTGCTCGTCGAGGAAAAAAAAGATGCGGCGTCGTGAGAGAGGGCTGGCTCTGCCTGCCTTTTCCATTTCCAATTTTCGCCCGCCCAAGAGTGGGAGGCGCTAGGCCGCGTTGGGGCTAGCCCGCAGCGACATTGCCGATACCTGCGGCGCTTGCCAGGTACCTGTACTCGCAGCCGAGCGCCTCCATTGCCCGCGGTGCCTGCGAATCGCTTGTTCGGGCGATGTACCCTGAAGTCGCTGCCAGTAAGGTAAGGTAGCCGCCGACCCGTTTTGTGCATATCGCATCTTACCGTATCCGCGGCCAGGCTTGGGGCCCCACCTCGACAGGCGAGAATTACCTTGGACGGTGATAACACAGGATGAACTTGCATCAGCCTTGTCATGATAATAGCCTTGCATTCATATCACCCCTATATCCTTACTCTATTCTTTTCATAACATGTCACCATACTTGACATTATTGACTTGACTTCTCCTGATTCAACAAAGCCAGTCATCACCGAGACAGAAATCATCATGGGAGACCGACCAGACACTTCAGCTAGCGCCGTGCAGCAGCAGCAGCAGCGGAAGAGGCGAGGCATCTTGCCTCCAGAAATCATCGACCTCATGGTTGCTCCCGCCAAAGTTGGCACATGGACTGGTAAGCGCCCATTCATCATAATATACGACCAATCGTCATCAAATCTGACACGTTCAAAGGTGCTGCTGGTGTAATGGCCGGTGTTGCTGGTGCCATTGCGAGAGACACCAGCCCCGTGGCCAGTGGTGCTGTAACTGGCTTCCAATGGTTCGCTCTAGGAGGAAGCTTCTGGTGTACGTTCAGCCTCCCTTGAGGCATTGGCCTTTATAATTATCGTCACTAAAGCCGTCCAGTCACTAGATCTGTCACCGTTAGGGCAATGGGGGGTGACGAGCAGTTGCGGCCTGTCGATAAAACGATAGCCAGCACCATTGGCGGTTCAGCTGCGGGTGCAGTGGCCGGGTTAATACGTGAGTATATTTTACATGATTCTACTGGTATCGGAGCTTGTCAACCTCTAACATCTCACAAGGCGGCCCCGGGAAGATTCTCCCTGCCATGGTTATGTGGGGAGTGCTGGGCGCAGGCGGGCAGATGGTCGCCAACGGCCTGAGCAACAGGAAGCCAAAAGCCAAAGACGAGAACGACAGCTGGTTTCGATCGAAATGGAGCCCTTTGAAGAAGCTGACAGATCAGGAGTACATTGATATGATGGAGGAGAAGATCTTGAGGGTTGACGCAGACATCGCCCTCATTGACGACCGGATTGCCGAACTAAAGTCTGTTGAGCAAAGAGCCAAAGACGAGAACAGGACATGAAAGCTGATAGCGTTGAGTTTTTTCTGCTTCTGTAGCCATTGTGATGTGCACATGGCTGGCAACCGTGTTTGACGGGTGTTGGCTCCAAAACATTGAGGACATTTAGATCGGCGTTAAGGGGGGATAGGACATTGTATGATTACGGAGTGAGCGGAATTCGTGTTGTTATGATATATCATATCTCAATCTACTCGTTTGGTCGATAGAAAGCATAAAGCTCGTGGCGGGAGACTGCTCAGACACCCCTGCCGAACTTTGTAGGTTAGCTGGGTTTGGAGGCGGTCCTCTCACTATCGCGACGCTTATATCATCACATAGCAGTCATGGTATGTCTACAACCTACTAAGGTAATCAACATAAACCAGGAATTGGAATTGCTGTCTGTACAGGACACCTAATTGTCACGTCCATTCTGATGCAAATCTTTGCCAAGGTGCTACGAGGCCAGTGAGTCGACAAGCTATGTAGCAAGCCTAGAGTAACGCTGAATGGTGTCGTTCTGCGAGTACGAGAATTCCATGTTTGCAGTAATATCTACCAAGCGGTCTGCAAATCAATAGGGACCGCAAAATAAATAAGTGCGTACACTTAGACAATAAGTGCAACAGTGTCGACAGACTGTGGAGCCTGAGTGTATGTGTATGGATGTGTTTTAGTGTGAGTATAATCTTGGTTTTCCCGGTTATTTTGCAAACCGCTTGCTACCTATAGCGAACACACGTCCTGTGATGATGATTCGAGCCCAGCCTGGTGGAAGGGCCAAAGCGCCTGAAACGTTCTTGCAGATCCACACTGGTTGGCACCGTTTGTAATCTCGTAGGCTGCGGAAGCTCCCTCCCGTTGAGCCCCTGGCGCAGTAATACGCGGCACGCTAGACAGAGTAAGAGGCTGAGGTGCGGCATCGCGATGCTATTCCGAGAGATTGACTGGCTGAGCCGAAAGATGCTGGCAAGCGAAGATTAAGGTCCCGA
>LFMI01000459.1:49948-62219 GCA_001050175.1 Trichoderma parareesei | reverse complement strand
TTTTTTTTTTTTTTGCAATGAATTGAGTCTCCTTTTGCGAGGATGGATTAAGGAGCTGATGCGTGAGGCAAAGGACATGTTTGTGCAGAATCAAATCACTTGGTGTAGATCCAAATTACAGCGTGCTCCTATTGCTCGCATGAGGCATGCCTTCCACTACCTCTCTCTGCTTGTCACAGCAACACCGCAATGTGCATCGCAATGTGCACTTTCTGATGCCATCCCTAGCTGGCAGAGACTATCATGGCCGGCTAATAGTCTTATCAACATGAGGTAGGTCGGCTGTACTGGGAGCTCGTCCGTAATAATACACCTATTTCGAGCTTGATGATTAAGGTATTAGTATTACTAGCGGCTGTGCCCGCTTGCCAGCCATGCTAGTCGGCGAGGCATCGCGATAAGGACAGCAGTTGCGGCACTGCCGGGCCGTTTCAAGCTTAGCTGCTCAGCGACCAGAGTACAGCGCCCATGCTTTCGACGTACCGAGTACTTCTGGCAGGGAGACCCAATCCCAGACAGGTTGACCGTTGGCATCAAGTCCAGTGAGTCTGTGCGATAGGTGCCATCTGATAGGCCTAAGGTAGGTAGTATTAGACAAACCAGCTGTGGCCTGCATCCAGTGAGTACCAGGTAGGTAGGCACACGATTGAACGCCTGCCCGCAAATTGCGCATTCATTTACGGGGCGTGCACAGAGAGAGGTAAAATCACGGTGGCGTCTGCGGTCCTGGCCTCGACTCTGCCACAAATTTACAGTCTCGTCGAGTCCCTTATTCCCCCTTTTCGCCGTCACAGCCTGGACCCAGTACCTACGCACTCCATGCCTTGTGGCTTCTCTGGCACAGTCAAGGCCCGCCAAAGTACCGGGTACCCGCGCCCGTACCTGCGCTGTACCTCATCTCGCACCATCCCCATCTGCCGTATCGGCTCCGCCAGGTGCTTCAACACTTGTCGGGTACCTAGTAGTAGTACCTCGTCGGTGCACATTCTCAGCGCAGCAGTGACCTCGCCCTTCCACCAACTGCAAGCCTGTCTCCGTATCGTCGCAAACCTGCGCGTCTCTCGTGCGACACGGCCCTCGCAGAGCGTGATCCGCAGCCTGCCGGACTCTCTCGCGGCACATCCTCGCCCCCGATCGTCGTTGCCGGGGCCGGGAAACGCCTTGGCCTGCCTGTTCCTGGGTGCATCTCAGGAGCTTGTTCCGGCGTCCCGACAGTCCAGGCCCCCCCTACCAGGTCCCGGTGCTTCGGCGCCCCTCCTCGTCGAATCCCTCCCGGCCTTCCATTTTCCTTCTTTTCTTCCATCTGTTCTCTCGATTGTCATGTCGCGTCTCTCCCTCGTTTGTTCCCACTGATTTGCTTGTTTGCCCTGCGGGAGAGAATGGTCTGCCTGCTGCCTGTGTCCTGTAAGTACGACCTCGCTCGCGGTGTCGAGCTTCCAGATGCATGCTATGCCTCGTGGCACTTGGTCTAACGTGAAGCTGTCTCGCCCGCTTAGCCAGGTAATTGATTGCGAGCCGCCTCCGACATGGCGCTTCTCAGCCCGACCTTCGTCATCGGTGTCCTTGTCCTGCTATACATCTCCTCCTTCGTCCTCTTCGCCGTGCTCCGAATCGTCACCGGTGTCTCGATCCAGCGGATAGGCTACTTCTCCCTCCGCCGCATTGCCTACACGCCCCGAGACGGAATCCGCATCGAGGTCCGTGGCCTGGGGCTCAACGTCCACCGCCCGACTTTTGCGCAACCCACGTGGCTCAGCATTGTCCTCAGCGACCTGACCGTTACCGCCGACTTCAAGAAACTCGACGAGCGGAAGCCTGCCGCGAATGGGCCGCCGCGAAATGCAAATCACAAGCCAGAGAGTGCGGTCGACGAGGAGGTAGACCCGCTGCTGGAGGTGCCTCCTCCGGCTCAAGACACCTCTGGGCCCGAGGCCGAAACTTGGGCGCGTCTCCATAAGCTCAAGGAAAAGGTCAAGAAGCTGCACCACAATGTGAAGTGGCTGCGCATGGTGGATGTGGTGGTAACCAACTCCATCATCAACGTGGTCGACGTGGGGAGCCTTCAGGTCGGCAGCTTGACGCTTGCAGTGGATACGAGACACAAAATGGCCGATCGAGCTCGATTCTTCTTCCACCGATCCGACTCTACAAAGGAAAACGCCGAGGCCGAATGGATCTTGACCGTACGCAGCGTCTTCTTCGCTGTCGACGGCAACGAGTCGCTCCAGATCCTCGACCATGCCTTGCTCAACGTGCACGGATTCTTGTATCCGACGCAGGAAGGCCTTCGGGATGCGACTGTTGCTTTGAAGCTGGGCAGAGTCCAGATCCCCTACGACGAGCTGCACCACTGCGCGACCAAGTTCAAGCTGTCTCGGAAGAAGCCCAAAGCGGCGAGTATGGAAGATCCGGTAGACGTATTTGTTAGCAAAGTACAGGATGCGTCCCTGGGCAATGCAAGCGAGCACTTGATGAAGACAGTATCCGACTCGAAGCAGTTCTTCAGCTCCATCTTGCGCGGCATCAAAGAGGTGCAGTTTGCCGTCAGCTTTGTCGGGCTCGTCAAAAAGGTCGAGTCTGTCAACCCGGCGGCCAAACCTGTGCATCTCACTGCTTCCATGAAGGAAGTCGGCATCGACCTGCACCGCCTTGATCCAAAGTCTCCCGCGCATCGCATGTATTTCCCGTCCACAGACATTGCACACGAAGCCCTGGTGGCTGCTCTCTCCATCTCGGTGGGCATGGACGATGGCCACGGCAAGCCTGAGCGAATAGTGTACATCCCAATGGCGACCACGACCATCAGGACCACCTTGCCGTCAAAGACTATCCAGCTCTCTCAGGTGGACAGCTTTGAGGAAAAGAACGCCAATATTCTTTTTGCCAACTCTGTTGTTACTTCCCCATCTATTGACCTCGACCCGCGGCATCTCCCTCTCCTGATCGCCATGATGCGATCCAGGCCAAAGCCTCCCAAAACCGAACAAAGGCAGCAGCGGAAAGACCTGTTCTCTCGACTGCTCCCAAAGGCGAGCATCAAGTTTACCATGCACGAGCCTGTCCTCCGCATCAAGCTCACTCCTCTTGGCAAGACGGAAGACCCAGATGATTACGGTCTCATCATCTCCTCCATCTCATCCGTCTCCCTCGATGCCGAGTCATCTCACTCGCCCCTTGACGACTTGCACTATTCTCTTGACGGAGCAATGCGACTGCAGTCTCACCACCTATACTACCAAGCTGTTTCCGGCGAGAGATTCGACTTGATAACAACTGAGTCCTTTGACCTCAAAGTTCACTTGGCAGCAAACCCCGAGGTCTCCGTCGACGCTACGAGCAATATTCAGTCGTTCTCAGTCAGCATGGTGCGGCCGGAGATCACAGATGGCATTCGCCAAATTGTGCGCCAGCTGCGCACCGACGTTGAGCCAACCAAGCGAGCCACCCCCAAGTCCAGAAGGCATCCCAATTTCCTGAGATCGCTCCCCGAATGGCTCTTCCGCTATCAAGTCACGGCCAATGATGTCAACATTGAGATTGCTGGCGTGGATGAGGAAATATCGGACGACAGCAAAGGCATGTCTCTGCATATTGACGGCTTGTCAGCAGAGTATCGTGCTCAACGTTTGGACGGCTTGCAAAGACGGATGCTGAGGAGACGGACGCACAGTAGGTCTCTCACCCAGTCAGACTCGGATTTCGCGTCTTCCAGTCCTACTAGAGCGAAGAAGCCTCCTCAGACGATTGGTGATGGTCGTCGCCTGGTATTCAATGCCAAGGGCATCGAAGCTCAAATCATTGAGACTGCCGACCAGCTGGAGCTGGAGCCTTTTATCAACGTGCCTCGCCTCGAGTTTTCGCTCTCTGCGTCCAGCGACAATCATGGCCCGGCGTTCCATATCCAGTCATCGATCCGTACTATCATGGTCCAATACTCCCTCTATCGGCACTACGCTTTGGGCGTCGCCATGAAGACTCTGAGAAAAGCATTCATGAAGACCACAGGCGATGCGCCAAGAGCTTCGCAGCAGGGGCTATCGCAACCAGATCTTCTCGTCCCTCCTCCCAGTGGTTTCTCATCCGCCGATTCCAGCTCCGCCATCTTAGACTCCATAATTGTCGATGTCAAAGTCGCCTTGGTCCAGATCAAGGCGGAAATGCCTCACGACCCGATGGTTATGCTTCATATCTATAGCCTGGATGCCGGCCGTCAAAGATGGTCTACGCCGTACTTCACATCCAAGCTTATCAGGTTCTACGTCGCATCTCCCCGCATGCGCAACATATGGTCGCGCATGGTTAGCATCAAGTCTGGACGCCTTGACCTTCGAGAGTCCAAGCACAAGTCTCCGCAAGGTGCCTACACGGAAGAAAAGCTTATAGACGTTTCGGCTGAGGCGATCCGGATTGGTATACCGCACGAGGTCATTGTCCACCGGATCACCGATAATATAATCAACGTCATCAAAGCAGTACAGCAGCTGCAGCATCGTTTCAAGACGGGAACAAACGAGTACATCTTGGAGAAGAAGCCCGAAGGGCCCAAAACAGTCCCCAGGGTATCGGTTCGATCGCGAAATTTCCTATTCGAGATGGAGGATGGCGCGTTCGAATGGAAGTTGGGCATGATTTACCGAGCCGGGCGTATGGAGCAGATCCAGAGGCTGACCAGAGACGAGGCGTTTCGTCTCAAGCTAAATCGAGTGCGGGAAGAGGAGCTGAAGAGGGGCAACAATGGCAAAACCCGGTCTCGATCTGCTTATTCTCGTGGAAGAACGAATGATTCCTCATCTGCTTGGTTCCGAAGCCGAAGCTCCGATGCCGCGAAGTCAGACGAACGAGGTCGCGGGGGTCGCCATAGCAATATGCCGAGATATGACCCCGAAAACGAAACCTTGGGCATAAGTGGAAACGCAAAAGTTTCGGCGGAAGAGGCTCGCCTTCACCTGGATATGTTCAACGCCCAGGCATGGAAAAAGAGAATTGACCGAGCCTATCAGGTGTCCCGGGACGGTGTCAAAGAGCTGCGTGGCCTGTTTTGGGGGCAGAATGAGGTGCCCGACGACGTCGAGGAGACGGAGAATATCTTGGAGGTGCCTCCAAGACCAGCACTGATGGCTACCTACATCTCTAACCTTCACATTGCCGTTGACAAGCCCACGTTTCCCCTCCAGGACCTGCCGGACTTCATACACAAGGTCGGCAAAGGTATGCCCAAGGACATGCGGTACAGTCTCTTGGTACCCATGCACATTTCCGTCGAGATGGGCGAAGCTCGGTGCTCGCTCCGTGACTATCCTCTGCCGCTGCTACATATTCCAGGGCTCAAGACTGGGCAGTCTTCCAGGCTGCAAGCCGTCTCCCTGAAGACAAACTTTGTCTTGGCCGAGGAATTCAGGGGCCTTGAATCCTCGCGACGGGTTCCCGTCAACATCATTCCACCCAAGAGCACGGGTTCTTCTGCGTCCAAGGAAGGATGCTTTGCCATTGAAGTTAGGCGAACCCTTGGCCCGGTCAAATCATTTTCAGACGTCTACATGGATATCAACACGGCCCTTCCCACGAGAATCACCTGGGGTCCGTGTTACCAGCCGGCAATCCAGGACATGATGATGGTTGTTGAGTCCTTCACCAAGCCGCAGATCGACCCCTCCGAGCGCGTCGGTTTCTGGGATAAGCTTCGGCTCAACTTCCATTCCCGCATTCACGTTGCCTGGAAAGAGGATGGCGACATGCACTTCGCGATGAAGGGCACGCGCGACCCTTATCAGGTCACTGGACATGGCGCGGGCTTCCTCATGTGCTGGCGAAACGACATCAGATGGAACATCAACGCCGAGGACAACCCCAAGAAGTTCATGACGGTGGACAGTGGCGAATACGTCCTTGCCATTCCCGACTACAGCATGCAAGTACGAGAGGCCGCCCGACTTCGAGAGGACGATAGTAGTCGTCTCGCGAACGACCACATGCGCTGTGGTCCGGCCCAATTTAAGAAAGTCGTCATGAAGCTGTCTGGGAGAGTGCAATGGTTGGCCGGTCTCATCTTTGAGCGCGCAATCGAGGATGGCAGACGAAGCTTTGACTTCAAACCTCACTACGAGGTTGTTCTCAAGAACCCGCTTTTTGCTAAGCCCGACGAGAAAGGATTGCCATATGACGCCATGCGCGGCTTTAGGAGTCGTCACATCCACCTGTCTATTGCTGTCCGAGCTCCGGCCGACCGCGAATGGATGTCGCAGAGTCTTGAACCCTCACGAAGCTATAACACGATCCATCTGACTCCTCGATTCTTCACGCACTTCTTCGCCTGGTGGGGGCTCTTCAGCGGGCCCATGTCGCTACCCATTCGGCAGGGCAGCCTGTTCCCCGGACGAGAGAAGAATAGCAAGAAATTTGGGAGACATTTGGCGACTGTCAAGTATAACCTCCTCTTTGCTCCGCTGTTCCTAAGTCACATCTACAAGCACAAGGACGCCGAGGATTATTCAGAGAATGCCGTGTCTGCCACGGGTCTCAAGGTTCGGTTCGACAGCTTCATGCTTGACCTCCATCAGCGCCGAGAAGAGTTCAACACCATTGCAAAGACCAAGAACTCGCCTAGTCGAATCACGGGAATCAAGCTTCACGAAGCACACTTGGACTTGGCTTGTGCGGATCTTCGAGCCGTCTCTGCTAGCTTGTATGGCACGACGACAGAGGCCATCAGGAAGGGATCAATTTCGCATCTTACCCTTGACCAGGACGACAAGCCGGACGTATCTCGCTTTACCATACCCGATGGAGACTACAGCTGGATCGATATGGACGATTTCGTTGAGTTGGATTGGATTCTCCCAACAGAGGCCCATCCGGAGACCAAGATTCTGCCCCTTGCCTACGTTCCTCGGTTGACATACTTCCGCCAGACCGACATTGGGGGGATCATCGCCGGCGACCCTACGAGAACAAGCCCGTTCGGCGATGAGCCTACGCACTTCTGCATCATGAGCGAGGAGAATGATCCAAAGAGCGTGCAAGCACAGCTGATCAAGGAGCGCCTGGAACAGCTGGACGAGCAGATCCGGGCGCACATCCGACATGTGGGCGAGGCCGAGTTGAAAGTTATACGCACCGACTCCAAGGATCAGGATATTCTCGAGGACTTTGATGTCCTTCGTCAGCATTCCAACGTGCTCCGTGATAAGAGGGCCTTTTTGGAAACCACTTTGGAGCGGATGAATGCTGGAGTACCGACCAACGGTCAACCGTTCAACGGAGCAGCGAGCATTCACCGGTCTGACGCCGCATCCGTGGACACCCCCAGCGAACACATGGACATGCCCTCGATCCCGTCCAATGCAGAGTTTGAAAGCGAATACGAGAATCGTTTCGTGATTCACAACATGCAGCTGAAATGGAACAACCTGCTGCGTAACATTGTGCTGCGCTACGTCCACCAGAGTAGCCAGCGGCGCGGCTTCATATATTACCTGTCCAGACCAGCAGTCAAGTTCATCTTGGACATGGTGGACGAGCAAAACAAGGCCAAGAACGAGCGCACCACGAGCTCAGAACCGGCGTCATCAGCAGCCAATGGAACTCCCACATCGCCCGACGCTCCACCCCTCGAGAGAGATGCCGCCAAGGATCTTGAAGACCGCATCAAGGGAATGCTGGGAGATGGACGCAAACGCTCCAGCACGGGCTTCACGATCAATAGCAACGGCGTCGTGGAAGGCTCACTAGAAGACCTGGAGAGCGGTATATCCGACGAGTATAACCCGCAATGCAGCTATCACGTCCGACTCATTGCTCCGCAGATTCAGCTGCAGAGTGAAAAGAACAAGAAGCACGTTGTTCTGGTCACCTCAAAGGGAATGGAACTCAAAGTGGTGGAAGTCATGGACAAGTCGAGAATCGCAGACAATGTCAGCGGCCTCGTCCAACGCCGGTTCTTGGTCAACATGGACAGCACGCAGTTCTTCGTCACGCACCAGAAATGGTTTACTACCAACTTGGTATCCATGTATGCGGGAAGCAAGTATGGCACGCCTACCGGCTCCTCATGGCCACCATGGGTCCCAATGGAGGTCATGTTCGACTTCCGCACTGATCCATTTGGCTTCAAGCGCGTTGTGCAGAAAACGTCCGCTATGCTTCGGTATGACAAGTACAACACGCTCCGTCTCAAGTCCAACGACGAGGTCAATGCCGATGCCGATGGCGCAGACGAGACTACGCAGGAGCCCACGGAGAGGCGTGTGGACAATCTCTGGGTAGAGTTCCCTCAAGCTCGCGCTCTCTGTAACTCATCGCAGTATTACGCAATGTATGTCATTGTCCTTGATCTGCTCATGTACAGCGAGCCCCTTGAAAAGACGAGAAACGAGCGACTGGAGAAAATTATACTCGGGTCCGACTTTAGTGACTTGAGTGGGATACCGGAGATGGTGATGAAGCTGCAGGATCGGATCAGACAGATGGAGGAGATCAAGTCGCATTTCCAGACCTATTCCTTGTTTCTGGACAAGAAGGGGTGGGAAGACCGCTTGGCTCTCGAGCGCGACCTGGCAGCGTCCGAGGATGAGCTCTTCTTTATGATGAAGGCCATCATGAGCTCGCAGAGGAGGTTTGAGAAGAACACGCAGTCAAACGCGCTGTTGAAGTGGAGCATTTCTGTCCGAGATATCGTCTGGCATCTCATGCAGGACTCCAACGAGCCGCTGGTCGAGCTCCAGCTTAAGGACCTCGAGTACGACCGCACCGACAACGCGGATGGTTCCCACATGAACCTGGTTCGTGTTGGAAAGCTGCTTGGCCTCAACCTCCTGCCCGACGCGACATACCCGGAGATAATAGCTCCTTACCACGACGGCGAGAGGCCGGGCACTCGGTATGGTGACGATTCCGACATGATTCGGGTCTACTGGTACATGTTGGAAGCCATTGCGGGCATCCCCGTGATGGAGAAGTTCGAGATTGAGCTGTACCCCATCAAGATCCAGCTGGAACGCGAAGTCGGCAAACGCTTGTTTGAATACATCTTCCCCGGTATGGACATGGAGCAGGCGGAAGAGGAGGCCAAGACGAACCCTGCCATTGTCGTTCGGCGCGACTCGTCGACAGAGGCAGATGAAGAAGGCAACGAGTCCCCCAAGAGCACAAGTAGCAGGCATAGCACGCCTGGACCGGAATCGCCTTCCTTCTCCACGCGCCCGGGATCGCTCGAGCTGCGGCTTAAGCCCACTCTGTCATCCAGCGTTGCGGAAGAGAGACCTTCATCAAAGAGGAACCTTGGCGTTAACAACGCCGAGGGAGGCGGCGGCGGCGGCGGCGGCGGCCATTTCAGACTCTTCCGTTCCGGCACCACGCGAACGCTGGCCAAGAAGTCATCGGTGGAATCGCTGCGACCCATGACGGCCACTCCACGACCCGGGGTTATTGGTCGGTCATCGACTGGGTTCTCATCGAGAGATAGCCGAGATTCGGACTCCAAGAAGGCGTCCCGCTTCGGCCTGAGAAGCAGGCACAACACCGAAGACAAGCAGATGTCGGATGATCTCACCAAGATGATTGAGCGGGCCAACAACTACATTACCTTTGCTCACATCAAGATCCCGTCGGTTGTGCTGTGTCTCAGCTACAAGGGCAAAGACCAGCGCAACTTTGAGGACGTGCACAACTTTGTCTTCCGTCTGCCGACGATTGAGTGGCAGAACAAGACGTGGTCCAACCTGGATCTCGCCCTGGCGCTGAAGAAGGCTGTCGTGAGGGCCCTCATTTCGCACACGGGCGCCATTATCGGGAACAAGTTCTCAAAGCACAAGCCCAACGCAGAGCAGCGGAACAGGCTGAGGGAGCTGGCGAGCAGCTCTGCTCTCATCTCCCCGATGGCCTCGAGCCTGTCGCAGAATTACGCGCCCAGCATCCACGACAGCGATGATTCGGCCAGCATGTACGGTACATCGCCGGTTGACTACTCGCGCTCGCCTCCGCGGTCCACTCGCAGCAGCATCCGCAGTGGCATCCCGGCTCCTCGATCTGCGAGCCGCAGCAGTAGCATTGCCAGCAGCAGGTCACACCTGACAGGCGGCTCTACGCAGAACCTTCCACAGATGCCGTCGTATCTTACCATGACGCCTCCTACACCGGTGGACGCCGTTGGCCGAGGTGAGGGCCACAGCAACCTGGCCATTGAGCTTCTCCGACCGTCCTCCAGTCAGGGCTTGGGATCACATCGCAGTGGGTTAATGAGGACCCCGTCGGGCGGCAGCGATTCGCGGCCTTCTACCAGTGCTGGCCATCTCGATACGACCGACCGCAAGAAAAACGGGAGCACCAATGGCAGCAGCAGCAGCAGTTTTGGCTTCAGAGACAAGCTCTCGGCTCTCACGCAGCGAATGAGGGATCGCGATACCCCCGCCGTCGTGCAGACTGACGAGCCCGAGCCGATGAACGACGAGGAGGCCGCTGCTTCTCCCACCACAACTGTAGATATGAACGAAGAAAGGCCGCCGAGGACCAAGAGGATGAGCTGGTCACAGTCACGATCAAAGACAACTAGTTGAACGACCCTGCTACGGCCGCTGCATATTGGCATTTACGCCTGAGTTTTGAGGAGTTTTGGGTTATGCGAAGCGTATGAAGAAGATGTAATTGTAATTGAAGGCAGCCAATGTTTTGATTGTGGCATACACATACATACTCGGAGGGGAGGGGGGGAGGTGGCTTTTGGTATCGAGGCGCTCGAGGAATCCCCGTTTTGGCGTGGGTGGTTGTTCTGGTCTCTCTTTTGGCTGTACTTTTGCCGAAATGATAAAAAAGGTGTTGGAAAGTGTATCAAAAGGTATTGGGAGTAATTTATCATGTTACGGGATACAAAAACTAAGGGGAGAGAGAGAAGAGAGAGATATGGACGGAGGGACGGGTTTAGCGTTTATATCTACATAGCTGTTGTTTATTCACTTGAATTTTTCTCCTTTATCCGCATATGATGTTATTGGAACCCAATATTTGGGGTGCTTTGACAGGTAGTTGTAGATGTTCAAAACTTACCTGTCCGTGTGATGTTTAATGTCGGTGACAACGGTCTCTTGCGGCGAAGATTAAAGGTAACCAGGTAGAGATGTTTCTGTATAGGTACCTAGGTAACGGTTACTCAATCAGAGATGCGATTGATCGACTTGCTGCAACCTAAATTGTCAAGTTTAAACGACTTTAAATTGAGGTAAGGGCGAGGCTGGTGATCCTATCGCCACGCACTAACCCTCCATCTCTGGATAATAATGATGATTCGCCAACGTCATGGAGCCTTTGCCGAATTCCTCACTTGATCTTCGTACTTTGTCAACTGAAATAACCTTGTTTATAATCTTCAAAAGGTCGAGTTTGCAAAAGGGCAGTTTCTTTTGATTTGATACACTGCAAACACCACACTCAACACTGGCAACTGAAGAAGCTTGAGATACCTACAGACATTAACAATGGAATCAGCGCCGAGCGATATGTTGCCCAAGGAGGAAACCGTGCTTTCGGCTGGAGCAGCGCTCTCACAGGTATTCTTCACTGAAGCATTTTGCTTCACAGGGGGAAAGCAGTACGACTAACCGAAGAAACACAGGACTTTAAGCCTCTAAAGAATGTCTGCGCTCATCTGAACGCGTTCCACGCATACGCCAATGATCCCAAGCGAGCTGTAGAGGCAAACCACTACTGCGGGCATCTGAGTTCGTAAATCAAAAAAAAAAATGTATTCACACATATGTATAACCGACAGGAAATCACTGATAGATCGAATGCGCAGGTGACGACGTCCGCCAATGCATCATCTACGACTCGCCCGAACCAAACGCCCGCATCATCGGCATCGAATACATGATCACCCCGGAAAAGTACGAGACGCTGCCCGCGGAAGAGCGCCGCCTCTGGCACTCGCACGTCTACGAGGTGAAATCGGGGATGCTCGTGATGCCCAACCGGCTGGTGCCGCAGGCGCCGTGGGAGCTGGCGGAGAAGCGCGAGATGGAAAAGGTCGTGACGCTGTATGGCAAGACGTATCATCTCTGGCAGACGGACAGGGGGGACGAGCTGCCGCTGGGGGAGCCGCAGCTGATGACGAGCTACATTGCGGACGGACAGCTGGATTGGAGGCTGGTGGAGGAGAGGGATGAGAGGTTTGGGGTGAGCTCTGAGAAGAAGAAGGAGGGGAGGAGGAATATCGAGGAGCCGAGGGTTCATCAAGGTGAGTTACTTGTGCTTTGGTGGAACGTTTTTTCTTTCTTTTTTTTTT
>LFMI01000459.1:30819-49896 GCA_001050175.1 Trichoderma parareesei | reverse complement strand
TTTTTTTTTTTTTTTTTTTTTTTTTTTTTTTTTTTTTTTTTTTTTTTTTTTGGTTCTGGGGAAGTTTGAGTGTCTTGCTAACAACTTGTGGTGATTTAGATGCGGATTATGCTTGGAAGAAGGGGGGACAGTGAGGGCTTGGATGTTGTATGATGCGGTGATTTGAGAAGCAAGGGCTCTCTGTTTGGGGCCTGAGGATGATCATGAGCCGCCAGGAAGAGCATAACCGTCTGGACTAGGATGGCATCGAGATGATACAAATTGCAGCATCTGGGATCCTTTTTCGCACTGACGATTGCTGAGCGGCAAATTCTCCGTGTCTGTCATTGTTGTCATGATTTAGCTATTCCCACTAGTTGCTCACTCCCAACCGCGGGAATGATTTGCAGCAAACGTGTAACGCCGCTGCAAATGACATGGTTCTTACATCACCAGATAAAACATTCCTTTTCTCAGTTCAAACATATATATATTCCGTGTGCAGACCATCTAAAATAGGTGGTAAAATGTATTGATTGACCAAGGTACTCATGCTTTTGATGGACTACATACAATTCGACATCATCATGGCGGAAACAATCCACGACAAGGACGGCAAGCCGATCCAGGAAGGCGACGAGGTGTTTACCCCCATCCGAGGCGGCAAGCACCAAGGGGAAGTGGAAAAGATTGTGACGACGGAGGAAGAAGCAAAGGCGGAGGGTGTCAAGAATCCACCAAAGGTACTTGTTCTGACATCTTTTACGAGATATTCATGACGAAGAATTTGGCTGACTTGGTCTGTAGGTTCTCTATACGGACCAGCATGGACATGGGGTTTCGCATAACCCGGAGACGTTGAGACATGTTGATAACTGACAAGAAATGTATTATTGCTTTATTTGGGGTTCATTGAACGTCGTGTGATCAATTCTTTCTGAAAGTACATGGGACACTTTCTCGCTCTTCAAGCAGGCAAATTCGTCTATACATAGTCATGGCGACAATCTATATATCTAATTCTTCTTCAAGAAATCCAATTCGTAAATATCATCCGGGTCTACTCGCAGTTAGCACCTTCATGTCACATGGGGGGAACTGGCGTTGATGTTGACAGAAAAAAAAACTCACCTTTCCCCCACTGCTCGATATAGTCCTTCACGCTCTTCATCTCATCATCAACCTTGGCCAACAAGGCGGACAGATTCTCCTTGATCTCGTCGTTTTGCGCAGCCGCAGCATTCAGTGCCCTCGACGCCACATGGAACCGGCTGACGGTATTCACAAGCATCATGTCAAACGGCGTCGTCGTGCTGCCCTCCTCCTTGTAGCCCTCCACGCTCATGCGATGCAGCGCCGGGCGGCCAAACAGAAGCCCCTGCAGCTCCGTCGCGTAGCTGTGGTAGTTGAAGCACACGGGCTTGTCGAGCGTAAACATGTCTTCAAAGGCCTTGGAGTCGAGGGCGTGAGGGTGGTGCGATTCGTGGGGGAGGACCAGGAGATCGGTCACGTTGACGACGCGGACGCGCAGATTCGGTGCGAGCCTGGAGAGGAGTTGGGCGCCTTTGATGACTTCAAAGGTCACCTCGACGCCGATTCCGACGAGCACCACGTCTGGATGCTCGCCGTTGTGGGTGCTTGCCCATCTCCAGATGGAGGCACCGTTTTCACAATGCCTCTGGGCGTCTTCGGCAGAGAGGTAGACGGGCGTGGGCTGCTTGGAGCCAATCATCAGGTTGACGTAGTTCTTGGACTGGAGGCAGTGGTGCAGGGTGCTGAGGAAGCAGTTTGCGTCAGGGGGCAGGTAGACCCGTGCGATTTCGGCCTTGAGGTTCAGGACGGCGCCGATGAAGGAAGGATTCTGGTGCGAGAAGCCGTTGTGCTCCTGTCGCGCCCAGGTGCTCGTCTCGATGTAGTTGATGGAGCTCAGATCGCCTCGCCAGGGCAGCTTGCGGCTGATCTTGGAGAATTTGGAGTACTGGATCATCATGGTGTGGATGATGCCCAGGAACGACTCGTAGCTGGGGAAGATGGCCGTTCGCCCCGTCAGGGTGTATCCCTGGAGGAACCCCTGACAGCAGTGCTCGGACAGGATCTCAATGACGCGGCCGCCCTGCGCGCGGGAGTACTGGTCCCATTGGAAGTTTCGGCTCGAGTGGTCCAGGACTGCGCTCAGCTTGTTGCTCTCCAGCTCGTCGGGGGAGAAGATGCGGAACGTCTTCATGTTCTGCCTCGCCACGACGTCGAGGAACTTGCCCGACTGCTGCATGCTGCTGGCTTCTTCAAACTTGTCCACCGAATGCGGCCTCCAGTCCGGCAGGTCGAGGGGCTGATGGCAATCGTACGCAAGCTTGGACTGGCCCAGCCTCTTGTGAGGGTCCGGCGGCAGAATGTCGAGGAAATCGCCTGAAGGCTTGCCGTCGGGGAGCAGTCCGCGCACGTCGTAGCTCTTGAGCCAGTCTTCCAGGATGCGAAGATGGCCCTCGTCTTTGTTGGCCTTTGTCACCGGTACCTGATGCGCGTGGAACGAGCCCTCGATGATCTTGTCGTCAACCGTTCGAGGTCCTGTCCATCCCTTTGGCGTTCGGAGGATGATCATGGGCCATCGGGGCTTGGTGATGGGATTCCCTGATCGCGCGGCTTCTTGAATCCTCTTGATTTCTGATAAGGCCCAGAATAGTGCCGTATGCAGTTCGGTGTCTATGGCATCCAGGTTCTCGACGATGCACACCTCGTAGCCGTAGCCCGAGAAGAGCAGGACGAGCTCTGTGTTGTCCATGCAGCCGAAGATGGTCCGCTCGCTGATCTTGAAGCCGTTGACGTGCAGGATGGGGATGACTGCTCCAGACTCTGCGGGATCCAGGTATTTGATGGAATGCCACGCGCTGCTGTTTGTCAGTTATTGGGGAGTTGACCGGGAGAGGGGTGTAAGTATGTGCTTACGCTGCTGTAGGGCCAGTCTCGGCCTCGCCATCGCCGACGACACATGGAACAATGAGGTCTGGCTTATCCATGACGGCTCCAAAGGACACTGCCAGCGCATATCCCAGCTCTCCGCCCTCGTGGATGCAACCTGGAGTCTCCGGGTTGATGTGGCTGAAGAGCGTCAGCGATTCAGAGTCTCGAACGAAGTGACGATACAGTAATCACAAACCTTGGAAATCCCGTAGGAACAGAGAATTTCGTAATGAGGTTATGCAGTCCCTCTTTGTCGGTTCTGTATTTGTCTGGATAGAATCGTTCAAGTGAACCTTCGAGCCAAAGACACGCCAAGGCAGCTGGGGCTCCATGACCAGGTCCAATGACAAATAGCATGTCCTGGGAACTGTCTCGGATGAGCAGGTTCAAATGTGACCAGATGAGGATGAGACCAGGGCAGGTACCCCAATGTCCTTGATGAAAGCAGGTCAGCAGCCTGTGCGACGCAATTTATTGACAAAGTGCGATAGTTACCTAGGAGTCTTGGTTTCACATCTTCAAACCGTAGCTCGCGGTCCAAAAGGACATTGTCCTTGAGGAATATCATGGCTGCAGACAGTCAGCATCATGATGTTTTATATCGATGAGCTTCCTCTTCAGCTTCAAGGGGAACCTACCGCTCGCAATGTAACATGCTGCCCGTTGGAACTCTCTGAGCGAGACCAAGTCGAGATTGCTCAGCGGTGCCTTTGAGGGCTTGACAGCCAGCTCCTCTATCGTATCCGGGAGATGGCTCGTGAGCGGCGGGGGGTTCGGTTGATCAATGACTTCTCCAGGCATTTTTGCCTCTGTCGTAGGTAACTCACAACAATGAATACTTTACAGATGCAGAATATCAAGAAAAAGAACACAAACAATTGCTGGTTGGAGTTATGGCGACGATGCTGGGCTGTTGATATCACGGCCCCAGCTCTGTTGCCCCTTGCCCATTTTGGTCTCTTGAGGTGGATATGCCTCAGCAGGCGAATCTATGTACATACATTACCATATGAATCATCTCAGCAAATGGCGACATTACTCTGTCAGGAATGTCCCAAACTTGGTGAATGGCGATGTGATCCATTAGTTACTTCATGACGTTGGTCCAACGTCATTTGCACTGTATGATTTATCCACCATGCAGAGAGGCCTCGCGATCAAACACTAGACAGCACCATCGTGAGCATACATATTAATTCAGTTGAGACTGGTCAGATGTATTTCATATCTCAGGCTCATGTGTAGATTCCGAGTTCAAGCATAGCTGTGTGAACGAGGCGTTATCCCTTTTGATGCTCAGAGCTCTAATTTCATCAGAACTTTTGTCCGACTGAAATCGACAATCTTGAAGAAGCCTAGCCATCATGTGCTGGTGATCATGACGTCGTCACTATCTGTGATCGGCGGCACTAAATCTCCAACCAACCGCAGGTAAATGCAAAGCAGCAACTGAAGCTTATACAAGTACGAGTCTGTATACCTTCCAAGTATACATAATCATGAGAGAAATAGTAATAGCAGAGACTAGGCAGAATTATTTGTGAATGTTTGTAGGATGAGAAGGTGTTAATTACTGGGATGGCGGACAGCCTCTATCACCTTGAGGAAGAAGTGAGCATAACTGACAGGGGGGTAACGGATTCATGTTCGCGATGCCCGCAACCGACAATATGTAATTCATCGAGCTCATGGAAGGAAATGCTTAAAACGATGCAACCCAAGAACAAACTGGTCAGAAGAGATGCTTTTGTATATAGCTTCATTATATACAGCGTCGTTCGTATGTATTCGTGTGCGCAAGCCTTGTTGTGCACATGAAACCATGCCACCATGGTATTGTCCCCGGATGAACAACCAAACCAAGAGGATTGCGAGTGGTGTCGCTCAATGGAACGTCAGAATCCAACACAGGTCTATTTGCACATGTAACTACCTTGAATCAGTGCCTTGAAGCATCGGCAGGTCCTCGCTTTGTCTCAACTTCCGGGCCCATCTTGCTGATTCCTCTCGTATCGTGATGTCCCTCCGCATCACTTCGACTACCAGTCCTGCTGCCCGTCTTCTGAGCCGCGCTTCCCAAGAGATTGGCCGGGTTCGGCCATCCGGAGTGATCTGACTTGCTTCCCGCTTCGCCGCCTCCGACGCCACCAGACGGGAGCTTGTCTCTTGTATCTGCCGTGGTGACCTGGCGACTGTTGGGATCTCGCTCGGGGCCTGACGGCGCTGCTGAATTGCTCGGGCCGCCGACCATTCTGTTGCCTCCCACGCCTGCGCTGCCCATGCCGAGCTCGCGGGTCTCCTGGGCCTTGTCTCTCCTCTCCTGGGCGTCGTTTTTGGATCCTCCTCTGCGGGTGGCATACATGGTCGCGCCTAAAACGCCGACGCCGGCCATGGCCGTCATTGCGAGCCTTTGCCTGGACATGTTGTATGTATAGGTTTGTGTGGAAGTTTGTAGTGGTTTATAGGTGGAATCGATTTCGGGAGGTCTATAAAAGCAATGTGGGTGGTTCAAGGGCAATGATTAACAGCCCTGCGCTCCTGGGACGTTCTTCATTGCATATATATCATGTCAATCTATTGTAGCTCATTAGTCAGTCAGACGGTGATGTCGACTTCAGCGGCTGATGACGCAAAGCTCAAGGTGAAGGTTTGGCGGGCGTTGCGGTAGTGATAAACCACTGACGTGAACGACATGCTAGTGTTGAATCATCACCGCCCGTCTTGTCCAGGGAACAGCCTGATTGGCATTGTAAAACCATGTTATAAGTCTTTGCCTCCATCTTAATTTGCTGCTACTCCTGGTTGACGATCGGGAGTACTGTTTTGATCGTTTCGAGTAATACTTTATTCGATCGTGCAGTAGATCGCTCTCATTATGCCGAACGATATCTACATACATAGTACAGTATATTGGCTGTTGGAATGCCAGCGTTCCGATTTCGTAATTAGGTAGACTCAACCTTGATATCAGCCTTATGGGTGGATATTGGCCGGGAGCACCCAGCGTCCCCAGATAATACCATGGTCGATGTAAACAAAACGAGATCTTGGTCCCCACGGCAGCACCTATGGGAACACCCATGTCGACTCGCATGCATAGCTGATTCCAATCACTAGTACATATGACGTGGAAGTTGCTATTTCAGTTACTACTACAGTAAAGACATGAATGCATTCTGCTTTCGACGTAGAATCCGTTCAATGGCCTTCATTACGCAGACGCTAGACGGAGGTCTCCCTGATCGCCTGGAGCTGCTGCTGTCCAAAGTCTTTCTGCTCCTTTTCAAGCTTGTCTAAGTCTTGAACTATGTTCAGTAACCGCTTCTGATCAAACTCGGCCTCCGCCTGGCCAACTGATAGCCGTCTTTTGATCCCCCTTTTGCTGCCCTTGTCCCTCGTCAGAGATGTAATGTTCTGATCGTCCACCATTGCCGTCTTCACTCCGGGAGCATGCTGGGTGAGGAGAGGAGGCTTCGGCGCCGCGCTCGGTGCGATGCCTCCTGATGTCGATGGGGCCAGCCACGGTCCACGGCCCAGCGAGTCCTTGCCCACCACGCCAGGCTGCGCCCAGTCTCGTCTATCCGACGACTGGCCCCCAGCCTGCTGCTGCTGCTGCCGTTGCATCCCCCCGTTGTTGTTCGGTATAGTAGTAGTAGTAGTGGCTCCCACCAAGCCCGGGGCTCCCTGGCCGAGTAGACGCCGGTCGATATTATACGGCGGCGGCGGCGGCGGCGGCGGTAGGTCACTCCTCCTTAAGGGAGCAGGCTGGGTAAGAGGTTGTGAGGGCCGATCGCGAGGACCTGCCGCATTGCTTTGTTCAGCAGATTTGCTGGTCTTGAGCTTCTTGCGACTTACTGCGTCGCTCGTGTTCGGATCCGTAATGATACGCGTGCTGAGTGGTTGCGAGTCGACGACGGTGCTTTCCAGTGGCGGCGGCGGAGGATGCTGGCTCGTCGATGTCGTCGGGGCATCCTGAGCCATTTGTTCGGTCCCAACAAGCATATGATCCCGTTCGTTTTTATCCCGTCAAGATCGATCAGGCCCTACAATTGATTGAGAACATCGTGCAGCTGGACAGGCCTCGGCAGGTTGTGTGCATTTCCAAGGGCAAATGATAGGGTAATGTTTGGCAATGAGAAAAGCTCGTCGGCTTAATAAAATCGTGGCCCCCCAACTTATTGATCTGATCGCCCTTTTGTAGATATATACTGCTTTGGGTAACAGGTAATAATGATTCACCAAGCAAATCTCTGACCAGCAAGGGACCATGTGTAAGTGGCTAACCCTCGCACCTATATGTCCGGGCAAGCATCCGTACAGAACTGAAAGCACTAACTGGGCTGCCTATATAGGCATGGTTGTAAGTCCCATGGAAACCCCTCTGGTGGTGGTTACAGTGGCAGTTATGGGAGGGCTACAGTATGTACAACATGGACTGATTTGAATCGAGTACATATAAAGGACAGGCAAAGGATCCTGCATGAGCTTGGCATGCGTATACATAGAGGCAACACATGACTTCCTCTCTAACACTGCAAGATCACACAATCTTTCGACAATGGAAAGCGGCCTGTCCAACAGACACATCCGCTGTGTGGAGCAGGGATCGCGATCATCTGAGCTCTCCAATCATATTACGAGGCACTTGGTGGCGACGTGCTCTGAGGGCAATCAACCGGCTCCGTCATGAGCACGATACAGTATCGAGACACTGTTGGAGAGCCTCCCGAAGCAACTAGAATTCCCAGCCGGGTCTAATATGTACATGGCAGCACCACATCAGGACATGGATTGTTTTCATTGGACTGCAGCTCCAGAAAGTGGCGGGTATGGCAACCTACTTGCAGTAGCTCTGATGGGCTTGTCAACACCAACAGGAGCAGAACCCCGAGTCAAAAGGTGGACATCCCTCTACTGTACAAGAGCACGACACCCACCCTCGACTCAACTACTGGGCAACCCAAACAGTTGGCCCTGGAGCAGAATATCCGGAGATGTGGCAAACCCCGCGCTTTTGCAAGTGAAGGAATAGAGAATCCATTCAATCGTACATGTACTATAAAGCCGGAAATTGTCGTAATCATTGGCAATGCAACCATTATCAGCATTGTCCTCCTTTCTGGCAGCCCCAGTCTTGACGTCACGTTGAGGAGCAGGGGTCCTGACATTTACGCCATCGCTACGTGATTCGATGCAACGCTGAGGCAGAATGGAATCCCACCGATGATAATTTGCGTTTCCATCGCAACAGGGCTGCTGTGGTTGCTTATTGACAAGTACGAATAAGCGTGTTAGCTGGTAATAGGCAGAATCTTGGCCTCAACCTGTGTCTCACCCTCTGTGTGTGTGTGCAAGCAATTGCATCTCTGTATACGAGTGTCAGATTAAACTCATGGCGGCTTAACCAAGACAAACAAACAAACAAACAACATGCCATCCGTAAACGGCGAGAATAATCCTAAAAACACCAATGGAGAACAATCATGGATACTCTTCATCTCGGGCCCGACGGGTTCAGGCAAGAGCTCTGTTGCGGAATTTCTCGCTTCAGATCTAAAAGCTCGATTTATCGAGGGCGATGATGTGCGTGCTTCTCGAGAATCAACTACAAATCTTTGAGACATGAGACTAACTATATAAAACCAGCTTCATCCGAAAACCAACATTGACAAAATGCACAGGGGAGAAGCATTAACAGACGAGGACCGCCAGGGCTGGCTCGAAGCAATCAATGAGCAAGCCACAGCCTTCAACAAAGAGCAATCCCCAAACCACCACCTCATCATCACCTGCTCGGCCCTGAAACGAGCTCACAGAGATGTCCTCCGAGAAAGCTGTTTGAAGGCCGGATATTCGCTCGTCCACTTCTTCTTTCTTGATGCGCCGGAAGCCGAGTTGAAGCGGAGGACCGAAGCAAGGAAAAACCACTTTGCAAAGGCGAATCTCGTGCATAGTCAATTTGAGGCGCTGGAACGGCCGAGGATTGACGAGTACGATGCTACCATCATCAGTGTCGTTCCGCCGTTGGAGTCGGTGCAGAACGATACGCTGAACGTGGCGTTGCAGTTGATCAACAGGAGATAGCAGTGAGATGCGTCTTATTCGTCTGAAGTTACTGCATGATGGGCATTGTATTCATAGCATAGCATATCGGGGACGAGTGAAATGGGACTGCGTGTAATTCTATACGTCTATAATCTTTGTTCTAGCTTGCACACTCTCAAAACACAAGACTGTATGTACCCTTCTATGTGTAGCCTTCTATGTCTATACGTCTATTGATGGAGGCGCCTTCATCTAGCTTTTATTTATCGCTTCCTAGATGCTTATCAGAATCTCTTCTCTAATGTGTGATATCCTATTCGAATGCTTCCACATACCTCATACTTCCATGAATCTCCATATGCTTGATGTTGAGGGAATCATATTCCAGTCCAGCAGTATACGGGCGATACCCAGTTGTTACGCTGGGGTGTAGTTGTTGTTGTGCTGCGCCACGCTGTGCCGTGCTTTGCACTGCTAAGCAATGCTCTGCATGTCTCAGAAGGAATCGTTCGTAGTCAACTCCAAGTTGTAGATTGGTTCAATGGAACATTGTTGATTGGGCGACTTGTAGGGTTGAGACGGCCGTCTACTCTATTGATCTATACTCTGTCACGAGCCACCTGAGGGGGTTGTCAATACTCTATTTATACCTCGAATCTTTACGATCAAAAGCAGGCAAGGTTCCCCTTAGATCTAATCTATTGATGCACATCGATATTCATCTCTCAAATATCGCCGTCTAAATCGCCGTTTAAATCGCCGTTCAATTTGTATGCCGAGCAGAAAGATGATACGCTACGGACAGGTGTCCGACAAGTGATGATCTCACTTCTGCTTCAACCTCTACTTCAAATGACGGGAGATATTTGGAATTCTTGTACCACTAAATGGTTGCTCATCACCATGCCGTAACGATATAGATGTGGTATGCCGGAAGTTATTCACCGCGGAATGTCACCCATGACATCAACCGTTGATAATAGCCCAGGAATACGCGGCCACCTTCTCTAGCTCCCGGGCCAGAAAAGTCAATGGCTTCGTTCACTGCACATTATGTCATCTTTGCTATCTGACTCCAATCTTACTGTACTCTTGCTGGCCGGGTACTGAATGATGAATTAGTATTGCCTACCGCTAGGCTAATCAGCTACTGCATGTATCCAGTGCGACTCCTTTTCACTCAGTTCCTGATATGAAGCATAATATGGTAGAAACGTGCCAAGATGAATGCCTTTGAGCCATTGAATAATTGCCTTGAGGATATTTTCTGGCTTTATCTTTATAGGCTCAAAGGATATACCGACTATGGGAGCCGTGTGCTATCTATCCTCAGGCCTCAATCCTCTCTGAAAATGTACTCTACTGTTATGTTACAATAGCTATTAACAGTTCAATACGTTGTGTACTTTGTGTGAAAGCTCTTCTGTTATGCTAGGAAGCTGGTCAAACTCGAATTCTGTCATGGATGCTATGTTGTAAGCCCCTTCTTTTCATATAGGCTTTGGATGCCCACTTCTTTGTACATCGCCACGGCCTGTCCGTCATTATCAAACTACTTCAGGGCCGTTATTTGATCAGATAACACAAAAGGGAGCTTTTTCTGCATGATTTGTGAGCTACAAAATGCCCAAAGTACTTGGCCTCTTGTACATCCGACTGATAGGGATTCCTAGCTATGACGCCTGATGGGATGTACCAAAGTGATATATGGTGCTTGCACTCTGCTTCAGACCTGATTTGCCCTCTTTTGGCATGCCCAGATCCGTGTGAATTTGCTTCTTCGTCAAATGAGTTGTCAAGAACGCGGAGTGGGTGTAGCAATGCTGATTCTTGGATTGTGGAGGGACTCGAGCGAGACAGCTCTTGAGAATCAGTTAGACTCCTAGTGGCAGCCTTTGAAAGGGGCGGGTATGTGAGTGACGGAGATTGCATGCGAAACACCAGACAGCACTTCTTCTAGCAACACATACGATCTTTTGCTGGAGCAAATAATCAGGGCTTAATTAAGAGTCCTCCTATTTAGACAGATAAAAATCTCTATTTAGATAGATAGACCCACTTTTATACTACAGTTATACTAGCTATGCTAGTCCTGCACACTAATTTACAGTACTAATTTCTAGCACCCTTAATAGATACTCTATATAAATAATTAATACCTAAGACTTAGCCTGTTTCTTTTATATTTTTATCTTTACAGTACTATTACTAAAAGCCTTACTTTCTAATAGACTTAGATAATTATCTAAGGCCGCTGTAATTATTAAAGCTCTTTTTTAGTACTAGCCTTACTATAATTTATAATTTCTTTCCCTTAGTGCTATTAGCTATATTTAAAGCTATTATAACTCTATTAGCTATACTAAAATTAATAGAATTAGAATTTAATAATAATAGCTATAATAATGCTTTTAAAAGCCTAGTAATATCTCTAAATATACTAAAAGCTATAAAAGCTATAAAAGCAGCTAAATTTAATAATAATGCTTATAATAATACTTTTTAAAGCTTAGTAATGCCTTTAATTATACCTCTAGCTATATAGGTTTAAAATATATAAGAAAATATATTAAAACTAGGCTTTTAGAGTTAAATAACACTAGCAGATACCTTAAAGGCTATTATAATGCTATTAAAGGTTATAAACCTTAAAGAGATGCTATTAAAGGCTATAGATACTATAAAACGCTATTAGAGGCTATAAAGCTAGGAATTCTAATACTGCTGCTATTACTAATTTTTAATATATTTAATAAGCTTTTTACCTTTCTCTAGGCCTTTTTTTAAGATAATAGCGCTGCTATTAAGATTTAAAGAAGCTTTAGTCCTTAAAAGATTAATAGTATTAGGACTTTAATATATTATATTCTTGCCTGTAATTATGCTAAAAGCTAAGCTTTTATAAGCACTGGAATTTAATAATCTTTAACTTAGTAAATTAAGTATCCTTTTAGACTTATAGTAATAGCTACTAAATAATTAAATTAAAATTAGTTATATAGCCTAACCTATAGCCTTTATAATTATCTACTTATAATTTATTTATTTACTTATATTATATACTATTATAGAATAGTAGCCTAGTAGTAGTAAAAGAAGGATCTAGCTAAGTATTATGCCCTGCCTGCCTAGAAGATAATATAAATCCTTAAAAATAGCATAACTAAGCTTACTTATTTTTACTAGACTAATATTTATAATAACTAGTAGAGAATTAAAATACAGGCCCTTAATAGTCTAATAGTAATATAAGCTTAAATAAAATAACTTTAAGATAGTAACCTAAAGCATTTTATTAAGCTAGATAAGGATAATAAGGTCTAGGGCATTATTTAGACTTATAAATAGTTAAAGACTATATAGTAATAATTTCCTAATATTCTTAAAATTAATAATACTTATAAAACTAACTGCTTTAATATATTTCTCTTTAAGGTTATTAAAATTATTAACTAAAAGTTAGTAGCTAACTTTACCTTTAGCTTAATTAATATAAAGAAGTAAAATAAATACTAGTGGCTTTATAAGAAGCTAAAGGCTATATAATAAAAGCTTTATATTCTAGTGCTATTTATAATTATTATAAATAAGGAAGATATATTAAAAAACGCTTTAGGAGATGTCTTTCTTTTATTATAGCAGTAACTCTATATATATTATATTAATGCTAACATCTAGGCCTAAATTTATATATGCTAAAAGAGTAATAGTAATAAAGATAGTAATAGTAATAGTGCTAATAATAAGGTTAATAAGATTAATTATATTAACCTTATTATTTAGGGCGCAGCTGCTATATAATAAGAAGCTAAAGAAGTATTATAAATAGCAGCAGCTATAGTATTATAATTAGCTAGTAAAGACTTAATTTATAAGAATATATTTAATAACTAGAAACGCATTATTTATATTAATAATAAGGCTGCCTTTCTTAATGCCTAGAGCTTAATAAAGATAAAATATTTTATAATATAGAAATATATCTTTTAATATATCTTTAAGGAATATATGCCTTATTATAAGCAGTAGGCTTATTACTTTATTAAATAGTACTAAAATTATAGCTAATAGGTTAATAGTCTTATTAAAACTGCATATAAGAATATAAAGTTATTTCTTTTATTTAGTATAAGTAATCTTTTCTATTTTTATATTATAATTATCTTTATACTAAAGTAAAAGGAGTAAGATTATATTTAAAATGCAGCTAGGATATAGATTTATTAATAGTAGCGTTTTTTATAATAAAGCTAGCTTAGTAATATTATCTTAACTATTAGCTATTATACTATAAACCTCTTAATATAGCAGTATTATTTAGCTATAGCAGTAATGCCCTTGCGCCTTAACCTATTACTAGAAGCCTTAAATCCTTATACTAATAACTTTTATTAATAGTATAGCCTCCCTTATAGCTATATAATTTTAAAGAAGTTAAAAGATAGTAAGGCCCTTAATAAGGAAGACTGCTATTTATAGTAGTAGCTTAAGCAGCCCTTAGTATATTTTCTAGCTAATTCTTTATAAAAAGTCTACTAATCCTATCTTCTAAGACTATAATAAGCCTCTTTTATAAATATATAATTTTAATACTATTTAGAACCTCTGCAGCTAGCTAAAAATATTAAAGAATAGCAAGCTCCCTGTGCTAATAAGCCTTAGGGCTAATAATAAAAATAAGGAAGAGAAAGCCCTAGCTTTATTATAAGCCCTAGCTTTATTATAAGTGCTAGCCATGCTTAAGGCATCTTAACAGCAGCTGTGTTAAAGGGCTTTAGCGCAGTAACTTAACCCTTTAGTGTAATAAGTCTTATTATAGTATAAGGTGGAGGGCGGCGGCGCCTTGCCTTTATTATTACCCTAGGGCTAAGGATGTGGCTATAGCTGCAGCTGCAGCTATAGCAGTAGGATAACCACCTAGTTATCTGCAAGTTTATAATTATAGCCACTAGTATAGGGCTCTTAAGCAGCTTATAAATAACTTAAAGCTATTACTACTGCCGCCTTAGGTAATAATAGCAATAGCAGTAACAGCAGCAAGGCTATTAAAGATATTATTATTATCCTAGCTACTTAGCTAGTAGCTTAAGAGGATTAGGATAAGCTAGCTTAACTATATTATATATATATTTAATAAGAAATAAAGAAAATGCTATTTTTAAATAAATTAGCCTGCCTTAATTCCCTAGTTATAACCTCTTGCAGCTATTATATTATAATATCTCCTTAATAGTAATAACTGCTAGTGTGCTATACTGTATTTTAGTGTGTGGGTGTAGGATATGCTACTTAGGGGGTCGGCCTAGTAGATGGCATAGGCTATATCTGTTTAAATAGAGATTTTTATCTGTCTGAATAGGAGGACTCTTAATTAAAACCTCTGCAGAGATCATCCCTAAAGCCTCTCCTCGCGATGTGGGTTTCTACCAGAAAGGATTCTATGTGCTATTGCTTAGAAAGAACGAGCTTTACTCTCTCGCGTAGAATCACCGAGGAACTGGACTATGAGATTCCCAGGACTAGGTGTACGAAAAGAATATGTAAGCTATTATGTTAAGTACATGCAAGCAAATGCCGCTGTTACAAGGCCCATGGTAAAAATTATTAGAGATACCAACTATGCTACAATGGTCGGTTAAATAAAGATACCCGATAATCAAGTTGGGTTTTAGTTAGCCATTCCTTTAATACACTGCAGAAATTTCAATGATCATGATGGCGAAAAAAGAGATTTTTTCCATCAGAGTAATGTTTCCCATATATCAACAGTTGTTCTTCGGTAGCGCGCCTCATGCTTATTCAACTGATGATGGATGATAATCTAGTAAAACGGAAATTATCATCAGCTTCCCTTCCCCCTCTTCCCAAGTCCACAAGGCTTTCTAGGCCGCAGCCTCACGCATATGCACATGTGGTGGCTAACGCTCACTGAGCCAATGATGTTTCCAGTCACTGCATATGCCTCCTTAATAGTCTTGATAATGAAGATAGCCTAAAATACCTCACTGAGCAAATCTGCCTTGGGCCGGATTCGTGCTTCTTGCATCCAAATGCGTCAGACCGGATGCTTGCATCTCAGGAAAGACCCCCTTTACAGTCCATAATCAGCATCGGTATGAAAAAGCCATCTAAGGCGTTATGGTGGATGCATGTCTCTACTTGTTTTAGACAAAAGATGCACCGAAGTGTGTAATGTTAATCAATATGCCATGGAGTTATATGGAATATCCCGCCAGGTTCATGTCTCTTGCTCCTCCCTAATGTGTCAAAAGGCAATAGATGCAGGTGAGTGACTGGTCTCGGACGTGTCGACGGCAGCAGAAATATGGCAGACACCAGTTCCTATATGCAGAGTGGCAAAGGAATACATCGTATCGAGCCAATTATCTGCCGCTGCAAGACAGCAACAAGTGACGTGTCTGATGCAGGTTTCCGCCCTCTCGAAAGTGCCGTGAATGCCCCCTCGGGAGGCCTACGGGGAGGCCTACAACAACAACAATGGCCAACGAGAATGAGGCCCTGCAGTAGCCAGCCACGCTTTTTATATATACTGCCCCTAGACGCATTGCAATGTCTGCTCTCAACATCATCGCAAGAGCCAGAGTTTCGTTGCCCGGCAGTCCACCATGGTCCTGACACAAGTTGCATCGGCAAACCTCGAGGGCCTCTGCTCCAAGGAGCAGCTTGAGCTCCTCAACACGGTTGATTCGCTGCGATCGCAAGGAATCAGTCATTACATCTCTCTTCCTCAAATCATTGTGTGCGGCGATCAGTCGTCTGGAAAGAGTTCTGTCCTCGAGGCCATATCGGGTGTCTCATTCCCCGTCAGTACCGGTCTCTGTACGCGATTTCCGACGGAACTTATCCTTCGGACGGCACCGCATATCTCGGTCAAGGTCTCCATCATCCCGCACAATCCACTCCGCAGAGACAAGCAAAGCCCTTCAACCGATTTCCACGAACAGCTCGACTCGGTTCAGCAGCTGCCGGAGCTCATTGAGAATGCCAAGGCATACATGGGAATCAAAACGCTCGGCAAGGCATTCTCCAACGATGTCCTTCGCATTGAAATCAGTGGACCGGATCGTCCCCATCTCACCATTGTCGACCTCCCGGGGCTGATTCACTCCGAGACCAAGAACCAGTCGGCCTCAGATGTTCATCTCATCACCCAGATTGTCAAGAACTTCATGTCAAAGAAACGAAGCATCATCCTAGCGGTCATATCCGCAAAGAACGACTACGCCAACCAGGTCGTCTTGAAGCTGGCCCGCGATACTGACCCACGAGGCCTTCGCACGCTCGGCATCATCACCAAGCCAGACACTCTCGCCCCTGATTCTTCGAGTGAGAAGAGCTACATCTCCCTCGCCAAGAATCTAGACGTAGTGTTCCGACTCGGATGGCACGTTCTCAGGAACAGAGATACGGACGCAGACACGTGGTCTCTGGCGCAGCGAGACACGCAGGAGAAAGAATTCTTCTCCAAGAGCGCTTGGGCGAGCTTGCCCGAGTCAAGCTTGGGTATCGCGTCTCTTCGAAGTCGACTAAGCAAACTGCTGTTGCATCAGATTGCGTCTGAGCTGCCGAGCCTGATGAGTGAGATCTCTCGCGAGATTGCTTCTTGCGAGACGGAGCTCAAGAAATTTGGCGACCCTCGCACAAGCCCCCAAGAGCAGCGACTCTATCTGATTCAGATCAGTCAGTTGTTTCAGTCTCTGATGCAGGCCGCAGTTGACGGCACTTATACAGATCCCTTCTTCAGCGACTCGGAGTCCGACGCTGGCTATCCCAAGCGCATCCGTGCCATTATTCAAAACCTCAGCCGTGACTTTGCCAAGGAAATGGCGGAAAGAGGTCGATTCTACAGGGTCGTGGACTCCTCCAAGAAGAGCGAGACAACCAGCAGCCATATATCGCTCACAAAAGATGAATTTGTCACCAGAGTCGTCGACATGATGGCCCATCGACGTGGCCGAGAGCTGCCCAATTCCTTCAGCCCGACGATTGTCACGGATCTGTTCCGGGAGCAGTCGCAGCTGTGGGAATCGATTGTGAAGCGTCATGTGAAGCGGGTCTGGAGTGCGGCCCAAGTCTTTGTGGACGACTTGGTCTCCCACGTCTCTGATCTGGAGACAAACGAGGCCATTACGACCGCTGTTGTGAAGCCCAAGATGGAGGCTGTGCTGGCCAATCTTGAACTGAAGACGGCAAATCTGCTCCAGCTGTATCGGAAGGATCATCCAATCACATATAACAGTGATTTCACCGAGGCTCTCCAGAGGATTCGTCTCGAGCGGCATTCCGACAAGCTTGACGGCATTCTGAAGTCTCACTTCCCCAATGCTTCTCTCGAGAGCACCAGCGTGCATCTGGGCAGCACGTATGTGAATTTCCAGAGCATGAGGCGGCAATTGGTGCAAAGTGTCGAGCCAGACCTGTATCGTTGGAGTGCGGCCGAAGCACTGGACAGTGCCGAGGCCTATTATGAAGTTAGTATATGGCCAACCCTTACCCTTATAGTTGACCAAGGTTACGTGGAGCGGCTGCTAACCATTTGTTGCGACCTTTAGATCGCCTTCAAGCGGTTCATCGACGAGATCTCGATCCAGGTCATTGAAACAGGATTAGTCGCCGAGATTCGCGAGATCCTCAGCCCTCTGGCTGTAGCCAAGATGACGGATGACGAGATGGAAGCTATTGTTGGCGAAAAAGAGAACATACGCGTGGAGCGCAAGAAGCTCGAAGCCAAGCTCAAGCTTCTCAGCGACGGCTCCGAGACATGCAAGAGGTTCTCTGGATTTCGAACGTTAGGTACTACCCTCTGCTGAACTTATGGGCTTGAGCTTCCCTAATTGTGAAGAATGCTAGGGTTCGATGACGGCGATGAGGACAATGGGGTTAACGAAGACGCAAATTACGAGGATGAAAAGGACGATGAGGATACTATTTGGTTCAACCAAATATTTGGTTCAACCAATGGTCGAAGCTGACCATCTCGTGAAAATCTACTTCAGAGGCCGAAACGCAACAAGTGGGAGTCGGAGGAATCTTCTCCAAAGCCTACACTTAAGGACTCGATCACCAAGTGACATCCCAAGCGAAGGGCCAGCAAGAACAGAGATGAAACGGCATCTTTGACGTAGCTATTCTGAGAACTTCGATCTGGAAGAGAAAACGAGATTAGCATTAGCAATAGCAGTCTGTCTTTCATGTCTCTATGAGTTGCAACAGCCCTTGAAACTCCAATTACCAATAGTGTCCGCTCTTCCATGATTTGATACACTGGGTATCAAGTATGAAGCAAACAATATGAACGAATCAGATAAGCAAAGAGCCTCCAGCTTCCTCGTTCGATCAATGGAACCAATTGTCACGCCACATGTCGACCCGGCAAATGGACCTGAGCGCCCTTGGCGCTTTTGTGCAACATCGGGCTTGCAGCCCAGCTCCAGCTGTATGTACACAAGAGACGGGAGTCCGGAGGAGTACCTTCCAGGTGGATGATGGTTTACATGGAATCTTCATGGGCAGCTCAAAGATGACCACTGAAGATTCCGTTGCATTCGGAAGCCCTGATCACAGTGACCTTACATGTGGCCATCCTGATACTATATCCTCGGTAATGCTACGCGTACTCTTTCCATACTTACTTCGTAGCCGTATTATTCTCTTTGCTCGATCAACTGTCTATTCTATAATTAGCTTGCCTCAAGCAACCCGAAAAGTGCCGTGTCATGTTACCAGCAGTCACAGCTCAGAACCCTCCCTTGCATGAAGCGACACTTTTGCTGGATCGCCGTCCATTGGGGGCGGGTTTAACCCCCCCAGCTGAACAGCTTCATCTGACCAGCGGGAACGAATCAAGGGTATCGATTCCACCAAAGGATACGCCACCGGGTAACACAAAAAACAAGCTTAAAAAGAGATTCGCTCTCTTTTCCCATCTCAGCCGCTACGTCAGCCGTGCGCAGCAACGCGCTCGCAATGGGGAGTCCTGGCTGGGGGTGGCTTGGCTTGGCAAGGGATGAGTTTTTGGGGGATGCTCGGTGAATCGTGGACCTGTGGAAAAGGAGTTGGGCGTGTTATACCATT